>JAQFYU010003419.1:0-10060 GCA_034694905.1 Ceratophysella granulata | reverse complement strand
GAACCGTGTCGTGTGCCATTATCGGAGTGAGAAGAAAAGCCCAAGTGCTTGTGTGATTCCCTATCGATTTGTCCTTTTTTCCCCTGACTTTCTCCATGTATGTGCACTCCAGAGTTCCACTACTACTCCCTCTCCACTTCCACTTGAGTCGACTTTACTTTGAGATAAACCATTCTAAAAGTGAGGTAAAAGGGACTCGACGTGTCTAAACCATGCACCTGGAATCCCAATCCTAAGAGCATCCAAAAACTTCACAATGGACCCAATGTGTTCAGCCTATTCCAGAATTGTAGAATCTCTTGTGGTATGGTTCTACTACAATGGTTTTTTTGGTTCTGGTTCCTGGTCCGTTCCAATATACATGTCAACTTCAAGTTGAACTAGGTGAAAAACAATAAAAGGAGTCAGTTCCGTCTGGAACAGAATGAGATTTGTGGGACGTGGAAGAGGTTTTCAGGATTAACAATTTAGATTTCTCCTTTTTTCAGATATATTTAATTTCAACCTTTCTGTCCCATTCATCTTGATTGCCTAACCTCTGTCACGATTTGTTACTGGAGTGAGTAGACAGTTAGGAATAGATTAAAGGGAGATGCTAGTGCAGGAATTCGGCCAATTTCAATATAGCAAAACATTTTTAAATCGAATTATTTCAAATTCCTAATTTCTAAATTCAATGCACTACGGAAGGACCAAAATTTAGGCGATTTTGAAGGAAGACTGATATTAATATAGAAGACTACTTTAGTTGCCCAAAAAGTGCGCAACAAAGTTGTGAAATTGCATATTGAATGGGGTTACAATCGGTACAATGTTTTGCTGTACATGTACATGTACGTACAGTCAATTACTTTTACACAGCAAAATTTTTGAGGCAAATCGTTGATTGCAGTATTTATAACGGAGGTAGAACATAATCAAAACTTCAAATCTTCTGAATTCAGAATTAAATGACAAATTGAATTGCAAATTATTAAGTTGCCATGACATTGGTCTCATCAGTGAAGGTGTTGACAAAAGTTGTTGTTTCATAGCACACAGCATGCACGGCAAGAGTTGTTTATTTAAATATATATTTAAATACTAGCGACCGCCGTAGTAACAACAAAGCTGTTGTGGTTTCTATGGAATTCAACGGGTTCTAATTGGATTATTATCTACTAGAACAAAATTAAATACAAATATAGGTACAATAATGACGGCAGATTGTGCAAATTTTAAATATTATCATAAAACAAGATTTCTGGAGTGAAAATACGACTGAAGTGAAAATCTGTTGAATTAAGATGTCAATTCAATAACGGCTGCACAATAGCTCGACTGCAAACGGCTGTAAACTCGGATATTGAAAATGATCCCTCATGGTTATACAGGGTGGACACGACAACTGTCACCCGCGTTTGAAAGCATGTGTCACCTAAACAAGTGAACAGAGCGCCTTGTAATTTTAGCTTATTAAAAATATACCCGATTAGAAGATGATGAGAATTTTTTTAGATTTTAGAATCTAACATGAAAAAGACTTCAGGGTTTTTAAAAACAATTTGTAAAAATTTGTATTACAACGGCGGTAAGGACTTATAATTAAGGCAACAGTCAGAATTTGTAGTAGCCTTCTTTGGTTAAGTTACGGTAATTTTTGAAGTACATTTTGAAAAATCGCAAAAATTGCTTCAAAAATGTGAAAATATTTCGAAACTCCTTTAATACTAGTTTATATTTAAAATACAACGTGTTGCCAAGTCTCTCAGCCTTCCTCATGTGCTCATTGCAGAATTATCGCAGCCACCCTGTATATTCGAATATTTGTACTCGTACAAGTCAAAAATCGCATCACCAACTTTTCTTCAAGTGACAATTTTTTGGTGTCCCTATTTATGGTTGGATGAATTCGTACAACATAGCCGATACATATTCGTACATCCATCCAGTACACATTACACATCTGTCAGACGTGTTAGGTTGAGACAGAGACATTGAACTGGAGAAGAAGAGCCTGAAAGGAGGCTGTGTGCTGTGTGGCATAAGCCGAATATGGTAAGAATGTTTGAAAGGTAATAAGCTCCGAATCGGAATGGTGGCTCGTCGTAAGGCTGGAGCGTCTATCCGCTCATGCATGCTTCAGGAAGCTTTCCATTGGAAAGCCGTAGAAGAAGACTCGGGAGCTCGAGAGTGAAAGCCAGAGCTTTCTCTTCCACTTATCCGCATTTCCCTCTTCCCAAAGACAGATAAGGTGAAGGCACGAAAGAGATAAAATCTTGGACGACTCCTGCCACTTAATATCACAACATGCACCACCAGAACTCAACTCGAACACAAAAGACAAAAAGTTAAGAGTTGAGTGACAAAGGTGTTAAAATACGGGATGGGGAACGATACTTGTGCTCATGCGCCACCGGTTCTAGTTCTGCTGGCTTGTGGATTGATTCTATGAGAATACTTGGCGGTAAAAAAGTTTCATCACATTTTGGTAATTTAAATTAATTCATGATATTAGTATTTTCATGTAAAAAAAATCTCAATTACGGAGATCAAAATACGAAAATTATCGAATATATTGTATATCATCGAATTTGTATTTAAAGATGCAACCCAACCATAAGGCAGCAATGCAGCAATTTTTGAATTATTTGGACGTCAATAGAGTCACTCGATAAAAAAACGGTATAAAGTCATTTGATAGTAGAAGCTTGATATACGCTCGTTCGATAGAAAAAACACGATGAAACGTCGCTCGACAAAAAAAAACACGATATAAGCCTTCCCGATATTAAAATCGCAATGAAATAGGGCATTTGATATTAGTAAAACTACAGGAAGTTATATTATTCCACCCAGGATAAATCGAATATCGATAGTAGAAGCACGATATAACGACACTTTCGATGTAGACAAGGAAAACCCTAAGCAAACGAAGCTATTAACTGATATATATTACAAAACTTCATTCGATAAAACAAACACGATAAAATTTAGCTCAACTATTAGAAATAGGATAACGATAAACGTCATCCCGATAATTAAACCATGAATTATGATGAATGGGCATAGAAAGTTGATCATGAAAGGAAACTGGAAGATGTTGATCGATCGATGATAAGATGAGAAACGATAAAACTAAGTAAAATCAAATTTAACGTCCTCTCGATAATTAAATAAGATCAAAAAAATTCGTCCGATAACAAAATACGGCTAAAAGACTCTTCGTCTGTAAAAAAACGATGCCAGATTGTTCGATAGTTGAAACGCGCTAATTTCATCAATAGATGCCATAAAGCACAATTAAGATCATTTCAATAAAAAATATCGATAAATTGCTATCCGAGTATGTTAGCTCAATTAAAATGTGGTTCGCTCATAGAAGCACGATAAAATCCCGACGTAGATATTGAAAGCAAATCCGAAGTTGTATTTAATAGAAGTACGCCTGAAATCCTTTCGATAGTAGAAATACGATAAAATATAACATAATTCGATACTAAATCATGGTAGATGGTCCTTCGCTCGTAAAAACACTGCGATGATGACAGCTCGTTCAATATTTAATTCGATATTCGAGAAATTTCATCCAAAACGATGGTAAACTATTGTAGAAACACAATTTCGAGCAATTCGATACTTCTAACTAGCGCTATGCTATGTATAGTTGTCTAGAGTATCGTACGTACATGCAAATTCTTCTCAGTTCTTTAATTTGAACCTCCACCCCAATATTACTGTAAATTTTGCTAGATTTAGTGGAATTGCATAGCTCGTTAAATATAGAATTGCAAAAATTAATATCAAATTTTGCAAAGCCTACAAGGAACTATTTTCGGCTCCTAGCAGCGTAAAACGTAAACAAACGAAGAACAGCTCGATTTCTGTTTGACGCCATGGCTCATTTCTGTATTTTGTCATGCTCGAGCCATAAACAGGACAGTAGTCACCTTGAGCATAAAAGAGAAAATTAGAAACGAGGGCAAAGGTAGCATTACATAAAATTAAACCCGTAGATTTTATGACTCTCTCCGTTCCCTTGTCATCCCCTCCCTTCCCTTCACTTTATGGATTCAAGCCTTCTCTACAGAATCCTCGGACTCAGCAACACGGAACCCAAATTCCAAAACTTTTGCAAAAAGTTACAAACTGCACGTAGTAGGTCTCCGAATCCGAAGAGACGAGACGAGCGGCTTGGAAACTCCCAACTCCCAACAACTTGGTATTTTGGTAGCACGTAGATAGCGAAAGACAACACAGTACACAATAGCATGGAGAAAGCACTGAGCCTCCCGTACCGCAGCAGAACAGAGGAACCTACGTCATTCTGCTATTACAAGGGTTTAAGTGCATACTACAGTAGACTGTAGACCATCCGAGCTACTTTTCACTCCCGCCTGCCAAAGACAATTTTTATAGGAAGAGTGTATTATGGCACTGAGCCATGAACGACTCTCTTTCCACGACCGGGCATGAGCCTTTCATAAGGACATAACAAGGTGTAGGCAGGCTAGCCTCAAAAACTTCAATATTCTATCATGGAGACGGGCTCTGTACTGCAGATTGCATACATTTAGGACCTTAAGCCCTAATTCAAAATCCTGACTATGATGTCATGAATCTCCATTTTAGGAGGCAGAAAGCTGACAGCTCAACATAATTGAATTACCTGGAATAGGTACTTGTTTCACTTTTCGTACCTTCAAAAATCTAGTTTTGGAAACAGTTTGGAGAAATTGCTAACCGTTATTCAATTTTCTGTCGTTACGCGTAGTCGTGTTCCATAATTTGTGGTTCGTTCCACGTCACACTTTATATGAAATGCCATAGGTTAGCTGTGCACATACTTGTTCACATCGTGTACAAGCCAGCATCGGCATTCTGCAGCATTGACTGTATTTCATCATCTTTAACTGACTAGTGACCGATTTATTCACAGCTAAGTTGTGAATTTTGAAAAATTTTAACGCGCAGCAACTATTAAACTTAGCGCGCATGTTTTGAAATTAGACCTAAACGTTTTACGCGGGCTAGGTTCGAATATAAGAAGATTGCTGCAAATTTTCGGATATTTTAAGGTTCAAAATGCTTTCGTATTTGCATATTTTGATCCTTTTCCAATTTTGGTAGCATGTTTTAGAGTTTTTTAGACATTTTTGCAATTTTACTACAGATTTTGACACTTTTTTGAAGCTTTATCTATTTAATAGCGAGCGATTTTTAAAAATTCGCAGCTTCTTAGTTATTGGCAATAATTTGTTTTGGAATTTTATCAATTTAAGCGGTTTAATTTTACTTTGATTTTATTTTTGCGTTTTAGCAAGTTGGCAGCCTAGATTCAATATAAAGCCTTTACCCTTTCGAAACATCCGAATTTTCGCATAACATCTGTTAATGCTACATGAATTTAATGCATAGTTTGGGTGTTTTTAACTACAATTTAAAAAATGACAAAAAGCTCAAATTTTCTGACTCATTGAGAACGAACCAATTCCGCAGAAAGCTGTTCTCCGCGTGAAATCTCTTCAGAGCTTATAAAGATGGACCATTTAGGTCTAAACTGCTAAGAGACTCCGTCTAATCGATATTTGTGAGATTCAACAGCTTTAAAAAGTGTCATTTACCATTAGTTGACGACACACAGGTTGTCCCGATTTCTTCGTAACGACATGTCTCCAAAAAAGTGTGAAATAATCCAATAAACTCTCTGTCTTCCTTGAATTTCAGATTTTCTTCTCCCGAGGAGTGTGGAAAAAAATAGAGTTTAGAGAAAAGGGAAAGTTTAAATGGCGTACAGATCTGCCTCCGTCATTAATCATTTGTCATTCCTTGGGTGCTCACACAATGGCAAGACACAAAGGGGAGGCTGTACGCTACTGCTTTCCAGGTTCAGGCGGCTCTGGGTTCAGGAAGATGTAAAAAACACATGGAACGGAGAGACAGGCCAGACGACAGCGGCTTTCATCATCCCCGCCTTTCCCCAATGAACAAAAAAAGATAAATATGCGTAAAGAGAGACATGATGATGAGATGAGTTTTTTGGGGGGAATCTTTGTTTATAACGTCCTTTAACTTTCTCTGTGAAACCGGAAGCCACGAAATTCAAGTTCTAAAGTGAGACGTCGTAAGAATATTATGTGCAATTGCAATTTTGAATTCGGCGTCATGAATTTGAATGATGTATGTAGGATCCGGCAATTAAAACCCTGAGATTTACATTCTTCCTATCTCATGTATGGCGCCAAATTCAAAATTTCAATAAATCCTTAACAGAAAATGAAATTCTGAGCATTCAAACAAGGTTTCAATCGTAAATTAACTGATTAATTAACTGATTAATTTAAAATTAATAAATCAATTACATCGAAACCTGATTTGTATGCAAAATTACTGTCAATATAGTGTGACCCTATTTTCGATGCTAAATTACTGAATCAATTAATTGAAATCTTACTTTCAATTCAAAATTACTAAATCAATTAACTATGACCCTAATTCATATTTTAAATAAGTAGACCAATTGATTGTGACTCTAATTTCAATTGTAAATTGCATACTCAATTAAGTTTGACCCTAATTTAAATCTTAAATTATCAAATTAATTAATTTTGACCCTAATTTCAATTTTAAATTACATACTCAATTAAGTTTGACCCGAATTTAAATGCTATATTACTAAATCAATTGACTGTGAGCATAATTTCAACGCTAAATTACTGAATCAATTAATTGTGACCTTAATTTCAATGCTATACTAAATCAAATAATTCTTATCCAAATTTGAATGCAAAATTGCTAAATCAAATAGTTTTGACCCTAACTTGAATGAAAAATTACTTAAATCAATTAACTGTGACCCTAATTTCCATGCTAAATTATTAAATCAACTAATGATGATCCTAATTTCAATCCTGAGTTACTGTATCAAGTAATTGTAACCCTAACCTATTTCACTAAAACAACAAATTAATGCTTTATGACGCGATTAAGGAAATATTTCGATTTCAAAACGCGTTTACGGCTCATCAGAAAAAAACGAATCCATAATATAGCCCACCCCAAAATTCATGTCCAAGTTCAATTTATGCACTAGTGAACGGGTAGCTCGTACGTGCTCATGGAAAGGAAGTAAATCCGTGAACAGGCTTGTCTTGAGCCTAGCCCAATCCTCCATATAAGAAGAAGTAACATATCAAGTGGGATAAACTTGTCACCTCGCCCTGACAGGACTCGACGGATTTGGTCAGTTCCTGCAACTGAGTTCGGATTTCGGAGAGGGCCATGGCAGTGTCCAGTGACTTCTCCTCATGAACTTGGAGCTCATCCAGCCGACCACCCATGCTCATCGTCATCACGGCCAACTGCTGCTGATACCTAGGAACAGAACACGTCCACCAAAAACCATGAATTATAATAGGCTCAAATTGAAAAGAACCAAATTCGGGTGAGAATTCAATAGGAAATATACATACCCGGAACTGGGCACAGGGGAGGGTGTATCCCGTGGCCAAGACCTGAGGAGAGATTTATAATCAAAGAATTAGAAGGAGGCCACTATAGCTTTCTAGGCTGCCCACCCGTTGCGGACTACCATACGGAAATATTCCGAAATAACCGTCATTCAATAAATTCGGGATTAGACCTATTCAACACATATGTATACTTACCCATAGTCGACGATCCGTCCACTCCTGAACCAGCAGCAATAAAAAAAGACAAGTAAAATTAGTTTTTGTATTCAAATTGCACGTGGTCGTTCACAGCAATTTGGTTCTTATAATTATAAAGCTTAATAGTCTTCTGCCCGTCATGTCATGTCTTTTGCCAGCCCTGAAATCGGATATTTATCTCGCCCAGTTATATCCAACCAGTTTTCAAAATTCCGTTGCTAAAAAGCTTCTTCGTCCAATTTTGACCATGTATTCAATGTACTAAATGCTATTCAATGACGTTTTAAATATTTCAAGCATAATAGAAGGAAACAAAATTACAGTTTATTTCATAATTTTATTAAACCGGTTTTCAGGGATTTCGTCAGTTATTGAGCACATTTACACATTTGGAAGTTGTGATTTTTGCCAAAATGACGTAAGACACATTGAGGGTCAGTTTCAAAACGTTTGCCAATGTGACCTGGAATTGCAAAACTACGTTATTGGGCTTTATGGCGGGCGCTATACTTGCACATCGGCGGGAATTTTTATATTTCAGCGAATAAATGATTTTGGTTAAGGTAGGGTGGGGTAGACAATATCTTTGATTCATCGGGCATGATAGAACTGATTTATGCGGGTAACTCGCCATTTTAAGTGGGTATTCGCGCACATTCTGAAATTGGGCGGACAAATTGGTTATTTTGACGAGTATTTCCTTTATTTCAGCGCGCAATTGAATTGATTTTGGCGAGCAATGCCTTTATTTTCCCGGGCAATAGCTGCATTTTGGACAGACAAATTATTACCGACTTGTGCGGGCATGTGACGGATTTATGCGGGTAACTCCTCAATTTAAGCAGACTGCTGATCGATAGTGTCAGTTAATTGTTTTATTTCAGCGAGCAAATGAACTGATTTTGACGAGCAATGCCTGTATTTTGGCGGACAAGTGACTTATTTGTTCACAATTTTTGTATTTCGACCGTCAAACTACTGATTTTTACAGTCGAGACTTGGTATTTCGGCGGGAAAAATATGTAAATCGGCGGAAACAGAATATAAAGTCGGACAAAAAAAGGAACTCCAATTAAAAAACGAAGTGAACATGCAGACAACGTATAATTGGAAGGCCAAATTAAGCACAAGCAGACTTGAAGTGAATTGGTCATGATAATGGAACTAATTTATGATTTTACACACGGAAGCACAATATTGTACTCTTTGGTGACTAAATAGGAAGAAAAAGTAATCTATCATCATAACTAACTAGTAGAGAGTGGATATAAGAAGCCTATGCCTCATAAATCCATAGGACTCGGAACTCTACTGCATCCGAGTATTTGTTCTCTCTGCCCAATTTAGACCATGCACGAACTCCCGGTGCCCAAAGTTCAAATGCACACTTCCAGCCTCACTTCCTGGCACCAATCGGCTTTAGTACGTAGTTTGGATGCATAATACATAGGTAGATCCGAACCAAGTGAGGGAATTCGTACAGGGGAACAAGGACATTGGGACTTTTGGTCGTTTCCAGAGATTATAGAGCATGTTGAGGGACTATTGTACAAGGGAGAAAGTAGTATGGGCTGCCCGAGTCCTTATCAACACTCTCCTTGGCTCACTTTTGGTCTTTGGGGAGAAATTTTAGTCGAGAAATGAATTATGAGGAAGAAACTGGTGGCTCAACTTTCTCCAATTGCCATTCAGCTGATGAACTCCAGCCTCCACTCAGACTCAGGAACCAGGAACAGAAAATTATTTGATTGGGGAAATGCTGGAACTATGAAATGACATGCAGATTTAACAAGAACCCGAGATGTATATTCCAATGTGACTATACACGTATATGAGTTCATTCTTTGCTTCCACTAGAACTTTCACCCACGAATTAGAACGAACAACTTTACAACATCATTTTTCGTATTCCAACCGCAACCTGTTAAAGATGCGGTTGATTCTGTAACTGCAAATGACTTGATGTTTGATCAATTACCCTAACAGCGAACAACAATTTTGAGCGGTAGATGTTTGGTTAAAATTGAAAAACTTGAATTAACGTGAAATAATAAATAGAAAACCAATTTTAAATTCATATTAGATGTATATTTGCACCGCCTCTGAAATTCTGCGATTGGAAAAATTGTTGGTCTGTTTTATTTTTTATTGGAAATATTGACGAATTACAGGAGTTTGTTTTTGAAACATTTAAAAAGTGTGTTTAAAAATTGAAGAATTAAGGTTACGCTGCTATATAGGAATGGTCCTAGCAACATTCACACTGGCTAAAATTGTGCGAAACTACTGTACGAACTACGGTGCAAAAAGCGGCTGCGATTCAACACTAAATCTTAATATTTTTAAAAATATAATCCCAAAGTTACGATTAATATGCTATCGTATTTCTTCAACCTTATGTCCATAAAATG
>JAQFYU010003418.1:0-10061 GCA_034694905.1 Ceratophysella granulata | reverse complement strand
GTCGGATTTGCGGATTTCACGACGACCGTCGGAAATACGGTAATCGTGTTCATGCCCAGGACGAAGATGATCGAGGATGTGTCTGTCCATGCTTCTAAAACACGTGGACCTTCAGCTGACCCCACTAGATACGCATATGTGACCACGACTGAGGAAGAACCTCCAGTGACAACGCCTCGACGCCCTGTCCCAGTCACGGAGCCCGAACCCGAGATTATTCTAACCACGCCAAGAGCACCTGTCAGATCTTCAACGAGCAGAACTTCAAAGAAGAGCAAGAACGAGCCTGATGAACGACAACCTGTTGTGCCTGAGCTGGAACCCAGTGAAACGACCATTTTACTTTCTGGAACCCAAACTGTATTTACCAATCTTGACCATCATGATTCACGAATCCTTATGCAACAACATGGAGCTCAGACAATCGTCTATGACTCGGATTCTGTTACTTCCTCTGCAACAGCCACCAGTCCATTGACATCACCCGTTCCACCGAGTTCAAGGGCTTCTCCTCGTCCTCGCTACACAGCTAAGCCCTTAGCGTCTCGAGTAGCTTCAGCGTCTTCAGCATTGACCCCGGAATTTATTCCTGTGAGCCCTTCGTTCCTGTCACCAGTTATCAGCTCTTCTCCAGTCCTCTCTACTAGCGGACATTTTGCCACGGCTACAACTGCAATTTATCAAACGGAGAAAGCGAATCCGACCGGATTGGTGACGTCTATCGGCGGATCAATCGTTCGGGACGCCACGACCACCCTCTTCACATCTCTCGTGCTGGGTACCTTCATCGATGGGTCATACGCACAGATTATTAAGTCCACTTCCACAGTGTACTTCCTGATTCCGAGTAAATCCATCGAGCCTACACCAATTTTCTCACTAATTCAGCCCACACCTGTAGCCCGATTCTCGAGCGTCATCCCAACTAAGTCTGCATTCAGCTACGAAGTGACGACGACGACGGAGCAGATCACGGAACCTGCTGACCAGGAAACTACAACCACTGGTCCATCTTATGATCGAGCGGAAGTGAGTGTCACTACGTCCACGACGACGGAGAGCAGTCGGAGCACAAAAAAGGTAAAACTACTTTCACAATTAAAAAATTGGATCTATCAAAATTCTATATTTCAATTTTGAATTGTCCAGGTTTCCGAGGAAGAAGAAGCGACGACGACTGGGCGGGTTGAATTAGACAGTTCGGAAGGCATAACGTCTCTGCCAATTAATCCAAAGAAGGAAGAGCTTGACGAGGCTTTGAACGAAATTGAACGGGCGAGAAAAGTAGCTGGACGGCCGCAGGATCAGATTATCGTGGACAACAGAGGCGTTCTCGAGAAACCTACGCAGATTCTGGGTGAAAATGAAGAGCAAACTATTTATGTGACCAGGACGGTACCTACAACAGTTTATCGAACGGTGAGGCTCTCAACTATTTAGTTCGATTTGGTTTATAGCTATTTTTGTGTTCAATTGTTTGACATCCGACCTGTTTCTGATTTGGTTTAATTTGATGCCAAACAATTAATTCAGGTTAAAATTGAATTCTGAATAATGTTTTAAAATTTATAAGGTTGCATTTACCAGATTCCGATTGGTATTGGACGCTCAAAAATGTTTAGAAGACAATTTATAAATATTTCACTTGTTTAAAACAGTGTATTTTATTGTAACTCTGCAGTACACCTACTTTACGACGTACTTCATCCCGAAGGACGACGAGACGGTATCTTCCGTAATTTCTCGAGAAGTGACAAGCACCCAGGTGGGATTAGTGAAGAAGACGTTCAGTAATGTCATCCCAGCTATTTCTGCCTCCGCTGTACCCGTAGTGGATGCTTCCGCTTCGGATTCACTCGAATCAGAGTACAGTGACGAGGACGAAGTTAAACCTTCCAGTGTCCGCATTGTCTACAAGACTTTTGCTACTACGGTAAATAATGCTCAATTTCACTCCATTTAGACTTTATTCTATACAAGTTTAATGAGTAATGCATAATTCTAGTAGATCTGTCACTAAACTGAATTATTTGACAATAAATTTTTTTGAATTCTCCAATAGTTCACTTACCTCACGACCTTTTTCGTGGGAGACACGAGCAGCATAAGCAGTCGGGAAGAAGTTGTATCGAGCATTGTGACGCTGACTCAGTCCAATGGAGCTTCCACCCCAAGTTTGACAACAACACCAATCGGACCTACAGCAAGTTCCAGCGTTAGACCAAAGGTTCAGAAAACAAGATCCTTCATTCCCAGCCCTGTTTCAACCAATTCTGCCGATTCGGTTTCGGGTTCTTCGTCTCGTACTGGAAAGTACTCCGTAATCAAGCGACAGCGATCAAAGGAACTTACGAGTACTTCAAGTGCTTCAGCGATTCCAGAAGAAGAAGTCACAGTCCCGTCTTCTCAAGCCGTTGCTGAGGCTCTAACTTCTGCTCAAGTACCGACAGTTGTTGAAGAAACGTTGCTCAAGACTTTCTTCACTACGTATACGTAAGTACCGAATTTGTGGATCGTTTGTAAGTTCATGTGACACAGAGTTTAATTTTAAAAATACGCATTACAGATACTTCTCAACCCTGTTCAATGGTTTGGAAGCCTCAACTCGAAGCAGGATTGAAGTAATCACAAACGTAGTTCCCACAATCGTTCGGTCCACATTGTCTCCAGAAGCTTCGAGCAGCGCTTCAACCTTAGTCGCTCCTTCAATCCGTGACGAAGACCGAGAAACAACTTCATACACAACATACACTCGAATCACAACTACATTCAAAGATGGGAAACCTACACAAAGTACCCGTTTAGACACGTACAGTAACGTAGTTATCGGAGATTCCACTCTTCGATCCGGCATCGTGGCACCAACTGCAACTCTTTCACCTGAATTCGAACCCACAGCCGTCATTGGCCGAAGGGTGTCAAATCCCGGCCATGTCATTTCCCGTCCTGAAGATTTGAATGAAGTGGGAAGTCATTTGAGTGAAACCAGTGAGACTACCTTAGCGTCAAGTGGTGAAGCGACGACGGAGCCGAGTAACGACTACTATGAACTCGAAAGTTCGGAAATGACGACGGAAAGGTCGATTTACAATGAGCATGAACAGTTGGCTGAAGATCCAGGAGATGATGGGGACGTAGAAGCGACACCGGCTCTCAAGACGCTGTTTACTACGTTCAGTTTCTTCACGACGTACTACAAGGGCGGAACTTCCACCGTGTCAACACGGCTTCAGACCATCACGAACGTTGTGAGTGACGTTGTGAATGATGGATCGTCTACCGAGTCACCGGAGAGTCAGTTGCCCGTGTTTCCAATCACGTACTTAACCACGGTAAGTTATAAGACTACATGGGGAAAATAATTTTAGACCCTGTGTGGTGTGGGTGTGTCTTTGTAGTAGGTGATTTAATTTATAACCGCCGCCATTTCGAAATTATTGGAACATTTATCTTAACTGTTGCTCTAAAATTAAATAGATATTCCGGTCGTGTATATTCACTGACGCGTTATATTTTGCAGCTGTCACGCGCACAGACAGCCATTCACTCAGATCTTATTGAACACTGTTTTGTTTTTCAGTTCACGTATTGGACCACTCATTTCAAGGACAAGACTGCAGTTGTGACATCACGGGAAGAAACCATTTCTAATATTGTGACACCCGGCGTAGATGACGTCGCCCCAACTGCCACGAGCACAGTGGCCCCAAGCCCTAGCGCTGCTGCTGTCCCAGTTCAATCTCCACGAGAAGCCAAAGCCAACGATGAAATTGAACCCAAAGTTGAACCTTCCGAAATTGAACTGACCACATTCTTCACAACTTACACCTATTTCACTTCAAGCTACATCGGAGATGAAACCGTAATCAATTCCAGATTGGAGACTGTTACGAACATTGTAACTGGAACTCCTGAAAGCATGTCTGCTGTGAACCCCACCAGCTCAACTGAACAAGCGGCAAGGGCAATTGGAACTGTCAAAATCCCAGAACAAGAAATCGTGGACACCAGTGAGCAATTCCAAGACTATGATCTGCCAGTTGGTCTTCTCTCAACTGTTGTTAATACGGAGATCGTGGGCAGCACTACGGTTGAATATTCCACAGATGTCTTTGGAACGTACATTGACGGAATCTACGCACAGGTTCTGGAGAGCACTTCGAGGGTTATTCAACCAACTACCCTGGCTCAGACGAACTTCATGCCGGAAGCCACAGAAACACCAACGGGCCTTCTAACGCTCAATCAAGGCTCAACCATTGAAGCTAACAATGCGGTCACAACGCATTACAAAACTGAAACTTTCGGAACAGTTATAGACGATAAATATGCCCATGTGCTTCAAAGCTCTTCCAGCGTAGTCAAGAACCCTGAAGTCACGGTGAACCTGGCTGACGAGGCTCATAAAACTGGCCTGGTCCGTGTTATCGACGGATCACTCGTCAAAGGAGACAAAACGACCTTCTACACGTCCAGTATTCTGGGAACCATTATCGATAATCAATATGGTCAGATCATTGAAAGCACTACACGCTACGTGATCAGTCCAACCAAAACGGAAGAAGTTACCACAGTTCAACCAACAAAATCCGTCCAAGTTGAAAGTTCGGAAGAAACAACAGAGGAGATTCCAGCTACAACCGAATCTCAGCATGATGACGAAGAAGAGGAAGAAGCGACTAAATCCAATTCTACGGTTCTATCTAATAAACGGTTCCCTGGACGCGGTCGGGATCGTGCGAGCCGACTCAGTTTCACAGCCACGACGTCCAAGGCCCTGCCCTTCATCACACCTTTCGCATCTCGTAGTCGCCCTGCGTTTGTGCCCAAGCGGAAACAGTCAGCAGCCGTGATTGTCACTCGAACAGATGTAACTCCAACTGTGACAGCAACTCTGGCTCCAAGCACTTCAGCCAGAACTCCAACTTCACCTCGTGGTGGATCGAGCTTCCAGAATCGTCCAAGATACCGCCGACCCAATGAAATCGGAAGTGACGTCACAACAGAAAGTCCGGCTTCCTCTGCCGCAACCCCCAGATTACCATTTACACCGAGTCGATCCAGATTCCAGCGACCGAGACCAGCTGGTGTGACTGATTCAGATACTTCTCCAGTTATTCAACCAAGCAGCACAACTGGAACAACACCAGCAGCTGGTTCTTCACCTGGTTCACGCAGAGGATTCAGTCCTAGAATTTCTTCTGCAGGTGTTCCAGCTCGAAGAGGTTCTTCCACTTTGCCAGGTTCTCGTGGAACACCGAGTACTGTAGCTGGAAGCAGCAGTTCAGGAAGCCGCGGTGCGTCTAGTAGCAGATTCGCAATTCGACCAAGAGGAACTGTAGCAAGCATTTCACCAACCCGTTCCACATCCGCTACAACGGTCAAACCCACCCAAGCTCCAACGCTTCCTGCTGGAGATGAAGAATATGAAATTGTGGAATACGAATACGAAGTCCCAGCATCTTCAGCCTCAACTACCACAACTGAGGCACCCAAAGTTCCGGCTCGATTGGGTGGGAACAGTCGCTTTCGACTCAATTCAAAGCTTCCCATTCCAAATGCTCCACTCACAACTTCAACCACCCAGAGGTCAACCACTTCCCGAGAATTGCCTTTCTTGAAACGTAAAACGTTTAGCCGACCTACACTTCCAACCAGAGGTACAACTCCAGCTGTCTCTACAGAAGCTTCTGGAAGTTCTGAAGAACCAGAGTCCGGTTCAGTTGACGAAGAAGTGAAACAGGAAGTTGTTCAACCAGTTCAGAATCAACCAACTCAGAAACCCAGTTTGAAAAGCCTTATCGCTGCTCAAAAGCCGAGAAGCAGCAATCCAACGAGTCGTCCACGTCAAATTACAACCACACCAGGCCCAACACTTCGTACAACCACACGAAGGTCATTTGCTCCACGTGCTCGACCGCAAGGTTTCCCATCTCGAGGTCTGGTCCGAACACCGAGCAGCATCGAAAAAGGTGATGCAGTCTACGACGGTGAACTGGAACCCGAAGAATCCAAAAACGTCCCGGGTAATCTCACACTTCATGGACCACAAAACGTTTCCATCGAACCCGTGCCAGCATCCTTAGGCCTTCTCTCCGATCCACTTTCCGTCCAAGTCTCCAACCCGGAAGTTTCTAACGAAGATTCCGGCAGTGTTGGTGACCTCGTGGGCAGCGGTTCCGAATTCTTTGGAAACGAAGTAGCAAGTCCTTACGAATCCTACGAAGTCTTCTCGGAGGAGAGTAGTAGTAAACAGGGCGGGTCAGGTGAAGGTCAACTGCTCCGACGGAGCGTCAGGCAAGTAGACTACGGCACACGTCAGCGTGCCATACTAAGATCTAATGTACGACGCCCGTCCGGGCCGAGTACGTCCTATAATTCAAACTCACGTTCGTCTCCTCCTTTGAATTCAGACTATGACGAGGACTATGACGATGCCCTGCCTTCTCCATCCCCTCCGCCTCCTCCGACGACGACCACGAGTAGCTCAAGGGCCCTCAGTCGGTTCCGCGGCCGACCAGCACCCATTTCGCCAACTACGTCGACATCACGACAAACACCTTTTACGCTCACTAACTCTAACACACGCTCTCGTACGCCTTCCGCCTCCACTTCTTCTAACACTAACTCTTTCACTAGACGTAGTCAGTCCCGTTACCAACGACCAACTGAGGCTCCGTACCCTACCACTACGTCCCGATCCTCTCGATTCCGGTCACGTTACAGGCAGACCGAGACCACAACGTCCAAGCCTGTCTCCCGAGGTGGTCGTTTCCTGACCGCTTCTCGGGGACGAGGTTCTAGTAGTAGTCCTCCCAGTAGTAACCGCTATGACGATAGAAGTACTAATGACTTTAACTCAGTTCAAACGTTCGAGCTAGGCACAATCACTGTGACACACTACGTCCCGGCCGAGACCACGATCCCTTTCGTCAATGGGAAGTCAACCGAGTACAAGACAATCATCACACCGAGTCCATCAGCCGAAATTCTTGCCCCGCATCAATACACACATTTCGACTACCAAGGGAAGGAAGTACTCGTTTTCAACAATGAGCTAACGTCAACCCCGTCCTTCGGCGTCACGGAAATCACCAAGTACCTCATCCGAGAATCCCTAACTTCCAGTGTCACCTTCACTCCGACCACAATCCGTGGACGTCGAACCTCATTCTCCCATATAATCCCATCTACTGTCTACTCCGTCGAACCAGTCGTGAGCACAGTGACGAGCAACCCTCTGGCAGACAATAACCAGCTAACTAATCTCTTGCTCAATCAGTTGCTAGGCAACCTCAACTTCAATCCCAATGCTCTACTTGGCCTTCAGCAACCACAACAGCTCCAGAACCAACAACAACAGTTTAGTGACACTCCCGCCACGCCCGTGACACACTACAACACCAAGACCACGACCTACGTCACGTCCGTCACTGACTACACGTCAACCGTCATTCCAATCACACTCCAAGGTCGGGCAATCAAAACAACCATCGTGGAGAGCTCCATCAACGTCATCACGGCTACAGAATTCATTACAGAATCCACAGTGATCACGCCCACCCAAGCCTTCATTCCCCGTCAACAGCCTTCACTTCTACCTCAGCAACAATTACAACAACCTCAACAACAACAGCAACAACAACAACAACTTGGGCTTAACCCAGCCCTGCTCCAAAGCCTAATTCAACAACAGCAACAACTCCTGCTCCAGCAACAAGCGGCTGCTGCCATTCAACCCACGCAACCCGCAATGCTCGTTGCCACTTCATCCGTTGTCCGAGAAGGTAATCGTGACGAACCCATTGGTCAAGAACAACAACACACTGTGGTCACAGTTTACGTTTCCGGTAAAAAACCAGGAGAGTTTAGCACTGTTCTAAGTACAGTTCCCATCGAGGGTAACCGGGTTCGAAGGACAATTGTGAGAGGAGATTGGACGAAAATTACAGATTTGTCACCAGTGATGGCCACAATGGAACCGAGACTTGACTGGGTCACTGTGGACCCTGACACTTCATTTGACGACTACTACTCGAATGACTTTGGGCTTGACTCTAGCTACGCTTTCACCCTTCCCGATAGTTATACTAACAATCTCAAAAATGAGTTTGAGCCTACACAGAGTTTAGAGAGTGTTCGGGAACGTAGTAGTAGTAATAGCAATTCAATTAGTCAAAGTGTTTTAGCCTAGAATTAGCCTATAGCCTAGTATATGTTAATCGTCCTTAGTTTAAGCTTAAAATTGTGGAAAAAGTTAAATTTTTACCTTGGGGTATTATCACAAACGTAGTTTTTTAAGGTAAGCTTGACTAAATTCAAAAATATGGCACAATTAGGTTAATTTTTTAATTATATCCACGTAGTAGTTAAGGTGTCGTACAAAAGTTTCAATTTTTTCATCAAATTTCAATAATACAGGCCAATCGGGCCTGAGCAGGTCTGTATCAATATACGTAATACGTACTTCTGTAAACTATAATTTTATGCATGTTTTATGAGATAATTTTATTTTTATTATTTTTTTGTACTTTAATTAGTGTTATGTTGGCTAATTATTATTGAGTTTGGTCATGATGATGATGTATGCACGTAATCAGATGATTTCTACATTTTCAGGACCAACGTCCGTCGTCTAGCTGTCCATCTATCTTATTCAACGCAATGAATTATATGAGCAGTGTATACAAACTACAATACAGTTAGTTGTGTGTTGTGTTAAGGGCTAATGTAATATTAATATGTTATTTTACTTCGAAATTTCTTAATTAAGCCTGTCTCTTTGAATTGACTTCCTCCAATCTATCCGTAGCAGTAAGTTTCTTCATTCTTCTTTATGACCGTTTATCATCCATGTAAATAGAGGTAGAATAAAATACACGACGTGTGCCAAATTAAAAGGAACAAAAAAAATATACATAAAATATTCCGAATGATTGATGAAGATGGATCTTGTGCTTATTTATTTTCACTGCCTGTTCTGATGTCTAATAATGTGTCTTCCTCTTTTTCTGCTAAATTCAGCATGCAAAAAAATGTCCATGTGCATCTTATAAAATTGCATGAAATTCACACGCTTCTTCCGCTTCTCTTCTTTTTTTGTGTTGCGACAATAGCAACCATTGCAGATTGCAGATAAAGCCACCTTGAAAAAATATTGTATTTGGAATAAACCGCAGAGATGAACGGTGAACAACTTGGAGCATTCATGATGCTGAATGTGTATGCAGTGCATAAAATGATGATTAATGATCCACAAATTCAAAATGCAAACAATATATTGTAAAATGTAGTGCACGAAGACTCTAGGTTCACACAGGTATTAAATTAACTCATCATTTGCAGTAGGTCCGGTGTCTGGTATTTACAATAAGCCTCGTCAAAATCAACACAAGCCTTCATATGTTGCGTTAAATTAATTCGGAAGTAAAATATTATGTAAAAAAAATTGGACGAGCATCACCGCGGGCTCACCAAAACACCCTATCGGCCTGTATATAATGTCTTATAAACTTTTAAGGTCAAACTTGGTCATTCAAATAGGTCAACACGTAGCAGATATGAAAAATATAAATATATGGGATAATTCGGACCAAGGCTTGACCCAGGTCAAAGTACGAGCCGTCAAGTGTTTACCACAACATCCCATCGGCCTGTAAATAATTTTGGTAAACTATTTAGCCATTCTTACCGCCATTCGAAAATATAATTATATTTCATTTATTTAATGCGTTTTATTTAGTTTAATATAGTTTTCACTTTTTGACTGGCGTTAAGTCGAATAAATTTTTTAATACTATTATGTATTCTTTTTATGCAATTGTTCCCATAATACTTCTAAATTCTAACCTATTGGTCCGACTTTGATGACCAATGGCTTAAAAGTTTGAAAACAATATAAAATGGTAAATATAGTGAACACCTGGCTGCTGGTACTTTGACCCCGGGTCAATCTAAGGTCAAAATCTGCACTTATTGTATTTGTTTAAAATGCATATTAAGCCGCTCCTTATTCCGAAACCATTGGACCGATTTTGATGACCGGTGGCTTAACATTTTTA
>JAQFYU010003417.1:0-10062 GCA_034694905.1 Ceratophysella granulata | reverse complement strand
TATCATTTTTGAAATCAAAATTGGGCGTTTAACAAAAATTACTAAATTTTAGGCTACACAAAGCTTTCAATGAAATTCAAAAAATTCCAAGTTTTAAATATAGTAATTGTAACTACATTTAATTGCGGATCAAGGCTCATTGTATGTATTGTACGATAGAAAGCCGTTTAGCAAAGAAAATATCTACAAACTCGGAAAATTCAGAAAGACAAGAATTGCTGGCCATAAAGCCCGACTGTAGATTCCAATCCCCAGAGCCCCAAAAAATTTCATCAGGCTTCATTGCTTTTAATCACAATAGAACCATGTTGTGTAATCAAGAGAACGTAGGACGCCGTTCCAGGAAATCTAGTCTCGTAATTCCCATAGTAATCCCACTTTGTTATTAGAGTCTTAATCTCGCTTCCTCGATCACTGAAAAGAGCTTCTCTGCCAGGATCCCCATTGCGAGCCCACTCGATTAACTACCTCTGCCCAAAATGAACAAAACTAGGTTGGATCTCAGGAGTAGAACCTTGTTCCAAGGAGGAGGTAAGCATTCCTTTTGGCATATGACTATGAGTGAAGATTGGAGATGTGCCTGTATTTGAATTTTGTAATGGATGAAACAGGAATTTGCATGGATGAGCTGGTTAATGTAGAATAGAAGTTGGGTACGAAGCTCATCAATCTCTTCCGGAGAAGCCAGACAAAGCCCTGCCCATGTTTATTTTATGGAGCAGAAATGATGAAATGTATTGCTGGTGCTTTTTCCCTTCTTTTCCTGCAGAGTCTCAGAGATCCTCAGCTCTCGTGTCGCATTGTAAATTGTAATTGTGACTCTGAGAAACCGACTTTCTCCATTCATAATTCTCTTGTGCGTCTTCAAAGAAAATAGAAAAAATCTGTCTGGAGCCCGACCCAACTCAACTCAACGGTATTTCTTTCACCCGAGGGATGTGGTACGGGTTTAGCCAAACCCTCCTCCGTTGCCTTATAATTTGAAGAGACATACCGTTCTTGAGATATGAAGAAAATTCAGGGTGGAGATAAATTATATTCAATCCTACGTGCATCCCATCCCACCACTCACTCTTCGGAGGATTTTAACCCAAACAGAAGAATATGAGAAATTCTGTCATCGGCTGATTAAACGGAACGGAATTTCCGAGTTTTGGTTCTATTTAATGATAATATGATTCTAATATTGCACAGTGTGCTTTTTTTATATTTTAGTGAGGATATTTATACTTTAAAAATTGCTATATGTTTTGGTCTTTAATTATAACTTTTTATTTGAAATAAATTTGCATTAATTTGATTTTGATAAGAGACGGGGATTAAGAGGCTGGTCAGTGTTAGAACTGAAGGAATGTTCTAATTTAAGGCATAGAAGTAAATCGAATCTTGTTTTTTTGGAAGGTTTGTTCTATTTTTTCGTTGAATTTTTATTTATATTTTAAGATTTTAGCCAATTTAAATTTATTTTATGATGTTTTGGATGATCTGATTTGCTGCTAATCTTAGCTTCTAAATCTATCAATTTTGGATCAAACCGTTTTGCCTGTTTTAATTTCCATCATTCTTTAAGATCTCTGAGATATCTCTGTCTGTCTATATATTTGTCTTCTGCGATATATTGTTGTTTTTTTGAAACAGCCGAATACGAACTAAATGTTTTTGCTTTGTGTTTAATATTTCGAGGGCATTCAAAATTATTAAATTTGAACAAGATTTTGGAGTTTTCTAAAATCCTTCTAAATCAAAGCAACGATATGAAATTCTTGTTTCTTTTTAATATCTAAATCACAAGAAATTTCAAGGTATTCCTAAAATGCTTAAATTTCAATAACTACAGAAAGTCGATTTTGAGCTAAATTTCTTAGTATTTTTAAATGTTTAAATCGCATTAACGAATAGGCATAGAATTTTTAAACTAAATTTTTATTGAATAACGGATAAAATCACATTACAGAATAAAGGCAAGTACCGCTTTCGAACTGCATTTTTACTATCGATTAAAAATATAGAACACATTAATACAAAAGTACAATAGAACGTGATTTTTATATAAATTAGAAGTAGGTATGGTCCTAAGCCATAAGCCAACCCTACCACAAACAGATGGACAGACATAGATACCTCGTACACCCTTCCGTGCTAACGCCTAAACATCTTGATTCAATGTATGGATTTTGTTAAGAGCTTCGAAATGATTTTCTTGGCATTTTAGCACTCCAACTTCCATAATCAGAACAATTAATCATGACTTTTACTCGGCGTAACTTGTTCTTTGCTTTGCATTTGAAGAAGTTGGTGGTTCCGCTTCACTTGTCAGCTCCTTCCTTTCCCTCCGCCTTCAGACGCTCGTTTGGATTAGACTCAGACTACATCAGCCCATTCAGCTGAATGCGGCGGAAGTGGGTTGCCGGCTGTAAGCCCGGAAAGAGTCGTTAAGCTAAAATTGATTAGTTCATTACCTGTCAGACACATTGACTCCAATCTAGCGAAACTAAAGTATAACAATAGGAAATTCCACCTTGGAGTAATCAAGTGGGACTTTTCTTGTCCGATTTTTTTGTGTACTTATATTCTTTTGTGTTCCGATGTTCTGTCTTGGCCTTTCATCCTACCGAACCTAAATCTTGGCCATTTTGAGCCAAAGACATGATGTATGGTTCAATAGGGACCATTTTATCTTCGAGCAAGGAGACAATTGAGTAATTTCTCATCAGCTCATAATTTGATGGAAGAAGGAATTCTATTGTTCGCAGGGAAGCAGAGAAATCGTGTCGGTTGTATGTGGCACGAGCGTTATAGAAAGCTCAAATTTGGAAACAAATTTTTGGTTCAAATTTAGAAATTATTTTTTGTTGGTGCACTCAGCCTATAATTGATTATAATAGAAATGAGACACCAATGCAGCTTTAATTCTCACAGTGCCCCGTATTTATGGCCTTAAACATCTTCAATATCATCATGAACAAACCTCACTTTTTTCATTACCATAATTAGCATCATAATCAAAAAGTACATTATCATCATGACCAAAACAATTGGTATCTTCATTACCTTAATTTTAAGCAGGGTCAAAAAGGCCAGTAAATGTGTTTATCCAAAATCTTTACCAAAGCGGTCACTATCATTACCTAGCGTCATGGTCAAAAAGGTCAGTATCATATTGATCAAAACGGTCACTACCATGATAAGCTTAGCACCATGGTCAAAACGGTCATTATCATCATGACCGAAATGGTCATTCTCATTATTTCCATAATTAGCACCATGGTAAAAAAGGTCAGTATCATCATTTCCATAATCAGCATCATGACCAAAATGGTCAGTATCATCATTTCCATAATCAGCATCATGGTCCAAAAGGCCAGTATCATCTTGACCAAAATGGTCAATTATCGTTCTATCATTAAAATTATTATCCTAATGATCAAAAAGGCCTGTATCATCATTGCCATAATTTTCACCATATGACCAAAGCTGTCAATATCATGATTCGTATCATATGAAGTAGCATACGTATTATGCTATTTATTACTTGACATATTGTGACAGCTACAGTATTTGACCCTTGATGAGAATGATGGTCTTCATCATGAACATCATGATAGTAATTAGAGCCATACATGCGGGGCATTCTGAGAATCAGAGCTCTTTCTAGTGGACTGTTATCATCATATATTTTATATTTTCTGAGACGCTCTTTGAAATTGAATTCATGGCGTCAAATTTTCTTTAATTTGTGAATATTTGTCAAAATGTTTGACACTGATTGATATTTTATCAATATTTTTCCACACAGCACCGTAAAAAATCAAAGGATTTCTTTAAAAGCTGTGAACGTGCTTCTAGATTCCGGAAGTATGAATTTAGAATAGGATGAGACTGCTTTGATCCGCTCGACGCACATAGCGGGTGCGTGTTCATTGGACGTGTAGTATGAATCTTTGATTCCTTGACTCGGCGGAATAATAGTCATAAAAAGGAAGTGCAGGAGTGAGAATCCCATTTCATTCTCTTCTCGCACTCATGGAAAGAGGTCTGTAGTCTGAACGGGAGGAGTGTTGGAATTTCTCTATTTCCGCATTTGAAGACCAATATAAAAAACGAAGGGATTCGGAGTGTCAATCCATAGCATCTCAAAGTTAGAGTGATGTTCAGATTTGGGAGGTGAGAGTGGAGGAAAATAGAAAATAGAAGAGATAGTCTCATGCTTCAATTCCCTATTCGCAAAATCCCTGATATGTTCTTTCATCCTACTCAATGATGAGCGCTCGCAGTGCCGAGTCGTGTGGATCGGAAGCAAAAAATATGACCATATACACTAAATCCTCGCAAAACAATTTTCATTTAGCTTATTCAAAAACCTGAAACTTAAAATAAAATATTTTTAAAAAATTATGCAGCTTGGATGCTACAGATAATTTTTTTCGTCTTTTTTTTTTTAAATTCGGCAATTGGCATTGTAAACCAGAACGATTTGGCAAAATGTTTTACAGGCTGTGGCCTTAGCTATTTCTCGATGAAAATGTAATGATTTTTTGAAAATTTTACAAAAAATTTTAGTCAGCTTCTAAAATCTGAAATATTTTCTAGAAAAATAACTAAAAAGTGTTAAGCTGCCTGAACGTTCTGCAGAATGTTTCAGACGGGGTCTGTTAATTGCTGCATCCGCAAAATGCATTGCTAAGTCAATTTTTGATTTTAAATTCAACCATATAAAAAAAGTTAGATTCGAAATCGGGAAAATGGCATTCAAATTTCTATGTAATACTACAGCACAAGTTTTGAAAATCACAACTTTTCTAAGGAATCAAGATCTCACCATCAAAACTCATTCAGTATCTAAAATTTTGACTTGAATATGGCAGAATTTCAAAATCAGGTGAGCCAAATTGCTTAAAATGCCAAACAATTTACGTAATCAATGACTATCTCTCAAAATCAGTTGTGCTAGTTAATGAACTAAGCCTAACAATCTGATGTTCATATTTTTGACATCGTCTTGAATTCTAAATGACATTTGTAGTTGCTTCACAATCAAGCTTTTATTATTATTATTACATGACCCAACCAACCAATAAATCATGAAGATGACGCCCATAGATGACCAAACTGGAGCCGCCACTACATTTGATAGCAAGAAATGGAGAAATAAAGAGTGTGTCTGTCTGCATTTGGTCGGAAATACGCATTGGACTAAATTTATGATTCCCATTCAACACACGTTCAGTTCACTCCACAACCCGCCATTCTTATCAATCAACATCCTAATTTATCATCCATCCTCTCAGGCTTAAGTGGAGCAAACAATACGAGCCTCATCCTCGATGTCATTGCCCAAAGTCACTATAAATGACCTGTCACTCCAACTCTCATTTGCCCATGTCCCGCGCCAAGAAATTTAATAAACGGCTGAACCCGAGCTGCATAACTCAAGTATTTTGTTTATTCATTCGTAAACTCTTGTTTGCAATCCCTAAATCTGGAGATAAATTTGTGATAGCTTAGTACTGTATGCATTAATTAATACGTGCACAGATTGATGGGATTTAATTCTTTTAGTTTGATATAAATAATTTTGAAATTTTCATATGTAGATGACTAGAACATTGAAATGGAACGGATTTTTGTGTTAGATGGTAGCAATGACCTGAAATAGCAGAATTATCAAATGTCACTTACCTGCTCCAGAATTTTTGTCGGGGTTGAGCCTCTTCCGTATGTATCCAATAATTCGTGATGGACAGGAAAGTTCTGGTCGACGCCCTCTGTGTCCGGACCTCTTCTGTCGTTGTGGCCTCGAGTACAACTGACTCACGACACTGTACATCCCTAGAAAAAAAGGGACAAGTGGTAATTGGGATTAAGTTAAACCAAATCTCTGGATCACGGAAGAGCTTAACGTCGATCTCAAAAATCTGTTAAAATCAGGATTCTTATGGAAAATCAGATTTTTCTGGGTGTCGTTGGATTTCTATTTTATGATGTACACGATTGTCACCAACCTTGTTACAATAGCCAAATTCTTCAAACCAAATGTTGGCATTTTGGCATATTTTAAAGATTTTTAGGTTTTTCATGCACATTTACATATTTATAAAATTCGAATTTAAAGTATTAACATTTGCATTTATTTATTTTTTGATAATGTTTTAGTGCATATTTGTGTAAAATTATTTACTAATTTAAGGGTTTACTATTTAGTGCATATTTGCATATTAACATATCTTGAGCCTCTTTTTATTAAAGATGCATATTTAATGCATATTTTGACATTATCTAAAGGTCAACAACTTTCGCAGTTTTCTACTCTCTGGCAATATCCTTGTTTTTAATGTCAAAAATTCTCGAGGCTTGATCTTAATTTTAAATTCTTCAACATTCCTTTTTGCATTTTAGAATTAAAAATAGGCATTTTTTTTCTTAAAAACTGCATTTCGGTGCATATTTGAATTCTTTTAGTAGATACAAGCCTTTCCCTAGTATCGTGGAAATTAACATGGATTATCCGATCCGTACACGCTATGGTCTTCCGACTCGTGCTGTGCTACATGCTAAATTTTTCGCATGGCGTTGACCGGGATAACCGCTCCCTGGAAACACATTTGAGCGTTTTGGACCATATCGTCCGAAGGATTTGTTGATGTTTTAAATAAAGGTTTGTTCCTGTTTCAGCTTCTATGTAGTAGCGGAAAGCTTTCTTGCTTTTAGCGTCGTCCGTTCTTCTGCTTATTTGTAAAGTAGTCCAGTCTGGCTGGCACGACTTCACGGTTTCATGAACAGGAATTGTGAGGAAAGTTTAGGACGGGGTTTTGAGTGTGGGCTCAAATGACAATCCATTTATACACGGACTTGGGAAAATGTGTTTCACATACTTATAAGCTTTCTTTCTCGCCATTCCTGCCAGGACTTAGGGAATGACTATGTGTGAATTGAGTCGTTTGCATTTTCGGCTTTGAAGAATCAAGTACGTCAAATACTTTTTTCTCCTCCCACTTCCTATTTGAGAAGGACATGGAGGGTACTTAAGCCCTCGAATCTCATGAACTGAGAATGATACCCGCTTTCACCTTCTGCCTCTCCACTCACCACGTGGAAATCCAGGCACTGAGTCTACACCCTTTCTCCTAATTTTCCATCATCTCAACAAATGAATAACACAATTTGAGAGAGCAGCACATCCCCGGCTGCAGGATTTCCTTTTGTAAACTGCTCAGAGAATTTTATGCCTTTTTATGGAAGGTCGCGTGCCATATTTGATGATATTGAACCGAACTTAGTTGACTCCAAGAGGATGTGGAATGTGACTTGGCATAGGAAAGCATGGTGTCAACTTGCCACATACACCCAAAGTCAATTTCATTCGGTTCAATGTCACATGAAGTGACACGTGACCGTCCATAAGGAAGCACTATGTATGTTTGACTGAGCGGTTTAAAAAAGGAAATCCTGACACCGACGACGTAGCCTTTAAAAGTCCAAATACTCAGTGTTGAGTTTAGACAACTCCATCTTTAGCTCAGCGTTTAATTTGAATAAGTCAAATGGAGGCCGGCAGTTTGTGCTTTTAGAAGCAAATTTTTCGAAGCTTAGGAATGTATATTCTATTTACATTTTTATTTAGAATGAAATTGGGTCCGGTTTTCCAAATTTGGATCAGAATTTACATAAGAAGAGCTTTCGGATTTATTTTGAATTAAGAATAGACTTAAAATATATCAAAAATTCAAAATTTGAAAGGATAACGCCCAAGTCCTTTGACTACCAATTTAGTTAAATTCCGGGAGATGTTTTTAACTGAAAGTATTTCATAATCAGATCCAACTAAGTCCTGGGACTGATTAGAAACAATAGATTTGAATGAAATTTGGTTAAAGTATACTATTATAGTCAGTCCAAAATTTAGCATGGCGAGGTACAAAAGTGCGCCAGCCTGGAGATGTGTTTTTTTTTATCATCTTCTAGAGTCGCATAATAATCGCTTTTAATAGGATGTATTTTTAATAAAACATAATTATATGATGACTCGGTTGTATAGTTTTACAAAAAACATATGACTATAGTTGCTACGCATAATAATTTAAAGCAAACAGTAAAATCTATTTTTCGACGGGGCTTAATTTAAAGTGGTGTATTTTTAAATATGGGACATATGTATGGGTCTTATAGAAACTCCATAGTAAATGGTACATAGTATTTTGTTTGACATTTAGTCTATTTTTAAGTTAAACCGACTAAAAACTTAAATTTCGACTAAAATTACCAGAATACTATATTATTAAATGAAATTTTTATATATTTCTGCCATGTTTAACACAGCCTCCCATCCAATTGACGTGACATCCTAAAATATAGCTCAACCCACCAAGTCCCTGGCCTGGACTGGAGAAAGTCATAAACGGCGGACCAAAGTCTCGTAGTGGAACTAAAAGTAATTGAGTCTGTGGAATGTGACTGGGCAGAGAGGCAGAGAATTAAAATTGAGACCAGAGGGATAAATATAAGAAAAATGTTAATAGTCCATTCTAATGAAATGGGTCCAGACTCAAATTACCTCTTCGTCTCTCCACGCTCATTTGGTCTATGGTAAATATTGAGCTGGATGGCTCTCAGAAATTTAATTCTGAGAGAAATGTACGTGGGTCTGTTGCCAAGGGGTGGTAATTAGACTTTAGACTCACATAGCAGCAGCAGCCGCCCTCTCCTTGTCCCATGCATGGGAAATGAGAAGAATGTAAGGCTGAGAGGAGGATCTTGAAGAAGAAGATCATAAAATGGAAAAGGGGGAGAAAGTGCCAAAATTGTGTATTCATGTTCTAAATTGAGCCTGCCAAAAGCAGTTGAATTATGAGCAAACGGTTAAGTCGGGAATCGTTTCGAACCAATTGCTCTCCTTTTTGGAGAAAGATGAGGGACTAAATCTATTATAGTCATAATAGTCCTGATTGAAATTTGTTGTATCCAAACCAGCCAAGTTATGAGAGCCAAAAAGATTCGGCCATTACGGGACTTTTGGATCTAGGGTTCTTAACTATGCTGGTGGTCCTTTGTTCTTTGCTAAAATCAACATCTGCTCTGAACTGGGACTGAGGCGAATAAAGACGTTTTACAACTATAGACCTAATGTGCTATGGGTTCCACAAGCTGTTGTGCTGCATCTATAGCTTAGATTTATAGCTACGACCATGGAGTAATTGTTAAGTAAAACCAGGGTAATATTTCATTTTCTGTGAACGATATAATATGTGTGTGGACTAACCTAAATCTACTATATTCTACAGTATTCATTCAAAGAGACGATACACATTGTTCAGTTTTTACTAGAATCAAGATTCTGAACAGCATTTTAATAATTCGTATGAAATTTGGGCTTACTTGATTTCGACACAAAATAAATTGACATACTCCAAAAGCACAGCACTACCTGATTCCAGTCTGATTAATTGCGCCATCGGCAAATTCAAAACACAGCTACAGATCTGATCAGTGACACTAGCACTGACCTACCGGTCAGCTTGTTTCTAATAATCGGCTACTAACATGGCATTAGTTCAATCGACGGAGGAAAGGAACTTTAACGCTACTTTAGAGTATACCAAAATTGACTAATTTAAAGCGCTGTTTTAAACCCATATATGTCCAAGAGCATAGTTCAACTTTACCTATCTTCAAAATGTACCGATATAAATTAGTAGCGTGTGTCACATAATTTTTTTCTGCAATTTCTGTATCGAGACGAGATATATATAATATTTATTATACAATCGGCTCGAATCTTGCAAATACAGATAAAATGGATAAACGCGTTTTCTACCGTTTTTCAGTCAGTAAATAAATATTTTCCGGAATATTTAATATATTGTCGTTTTTCCTGATATAAATATATCAAATCGGGTAGTTTTAACTGCATTCAAAACAAATATTCGCTTTGGAATCTGGAATTCTTGAATCACCCCTTTAAAAAATTAGGTTTTATTGCAGTACTTCCACTACTAGTTTCTAGACCACGTGAAGCACAGTAAATGAAGGCAGATAGTTTTTGTATGGCTGGACTTTGCTCTAACC
>JAQFYU010003416.1:0-10068 GCA_034694905.1 Ceratophysella granulata | reverse complement strand
GCAAATCCGTGCGTGGCCCAAAATCCTCCAAATCCTTCAAATTCCTCGAAAAAAAACCTTAACCCGTAAGGTCCTTTCAGCGGTATTCCGAAGTAGTAGTTGGGCCGCCAAGGTTCTAATTGTTGAAATTTATACACGAGAACGGAGTGTTTGTTCTCAATGTTACATCTCACCGCGTAAGTAGATATTAGTTAGGCAAGTTGTTTCAACAACTTTGAACTTTTCTGCGGAAATCGGCATGTGAAGTCACATTTACACTGAAGAACAGGACGTTTGTAGTGCCATATTTTGTATTGGGTAAGATAAAATACAGCAAGCAAATAATAGACCAATCGGTAGTAGGATAGTATAATTAAAAATACAATTAAATACAATTAAACTAATTAATTAGATACAACTATAAAAATGTACAGTAATACCTTTTAGCATTTTTCTAGCGTTAGGTGGCTAAATTTAATAAATATAGGTTAGATCAGGTCGGATCAGGTATTCATGCCTACCTGACCTGAGAATTCAGGTTCAGTTCAGGTTGATGGTCGACCTGATCTGACACAAATCAGGCTAGGTTCAGGTTGGTTCCATTTCTGCCCGAAATATTTCAGATCAGGTCGGGTTCAGGTCGGGTGGGTCAAACACCTGACCTGTTCCGATCCCTAGTCTAAATTCTGATGTAATTAACCTAATTCAATAATTCTTCAATTTATTATGAAGTAGTACTTAAGAGTTTCGGAACACAGTTGAAGATTTATTATATGTGAAAAAAATATTGCAAAGTAGAGCTCATTTCACAGCCTCAGCCGACTCAAGCTGACTCAGGAAAAACCCTAGAACCGCCACTGGTGACAACGACAGCCCGGCCCTTCTTACCTTTTTTGGAGTTTTTTTAAGCACAAGAAAGTCATTGTGTGGTTGGATCTACTTAGAACATCTTGGTACACAGACCGAAAACAAGCGTTAAAATAAAAGCAAGCTCCATGTATAGTAGAAGAAAGTTGAGCAACGTGCGTTGTAAAAACGTACGACGAATATAAATTAAACAAAGCATTAACTTCAGGCCATTGATTACCTTCCGCTGCAGCCTTCTCCGTTTCGTATTCCTTTTGCCTTCTAGCAGCTCGTTGTTTTTCCTCAAGTCGAACTTTTTCTGCATTAGCTTCTTCCCATTGGCCCTCCTCCATAAGGCGTTGGTCTGGACGGAGACGACAATCCGTCGGTGCAACTCCTTCCTCGATTTCATTCAATTGGCATGCCAACTCAGTGAAGTTATAGTATCGCTCGCAATCCGATCTAATTGTAATACAAATGACCCTTTTACCATTTTAGATACAATAAATGCTCTCCAATCCTTCTGAACCCTTTGGAGATCAACTTTTCACACTCCCACACATTCCATCGGGTACAATAGTTTATGCTCCGCTCCAAGCTACCTTCGATCTTAGTCAAGACAAACCCATTACAAGGAAACTGATTTTTTGAACCGCGCCGTCATTATTTAGCGTCACTTTGGCTTTTCGCTTTCAACTTTCGAACGAATCCTGTATTTACATCACATCCACTATCCATTGAGACTAGATAAAGTTCCAACAAACTTCTAAAAAGTTGGTCAAAGTAAACCAAATAGCGCCAGCCAATCAGAGCCAAGCGCGCGTTTTGGAAAACCTAACTTACTTACATGATAGAAACTTCTCGCGGTGTTTAGCATCGTGCACTTAGCACTGCTTGATTTACCCCAACCCTACAGTATTATACGCGGTCATCCATAAGGAAGTATTAAGTATTACGATTCCGTGAGCGAAGCACACGCAAGGAAATCGTGCGATAGCGACAGGGAGATTTGCTTTGTATGTAGTCTAGAGAGAGCACACATATCAAATCAACATAGCACGGTGTAGGAAATGTGGAAACAGGTTTATATGAATTCACATACGGGGGTAATCTTCTTTCCCAAATAAGTTTTGAGTGGCTAAGCTCAAGCACTGGTTTTCCGCTTTTCTCTGAGTCCTTTTGTTTCAAAACCTCACAGGTTTCCATTTTCCCGTCCCAGGTTCCATTCAATACCCACCGAATTCTTTCGCCTTTGTCCATTACACATCCGGTAACCTATAGGAAGGTATAGAGAACAGACACTAATAAATTTCCTTGTTGACAGACTATCCCATCTGCCTGTTTAAATACGAAACAAGAATTTGGCTAAATAGCTAAATAAGGTTTAGTTGCTTCGTCCGATATTAAAGTGCTGAATATGGATGATCCCCCGGATATCCGTATCCGTCAGGTATCCGGTATCCGGACTATCTTACTCTCACGGATACCCGATCCGGTATCGTAAATATGGGGATAATTGTGGAGTGATAGTAAAGGAGCACAAACAGCAGGAAATAGAATTCATTTTCTAATCTAACCTAAGCTAACTTACATCGATTTTTATTTTGTTTTATCAATGTGATGGAATACTGGACGGATATTAAGAAAAAAGAAAACCCAGCCCTTTGATATAGTATACGATCACCGCCATCGCATACTAATTAGTACCCTGTCTTATTCTGAAGCATCAGTTCAATTAAATTTTTTTATGTAACCTATCAATATTATGTAATAATCTGATTTTCGGAGTTGAATAAAGATAAAATGTGAAAACGACTAACCTTTCGCTGAACTTCGCGGTTGAAATAGGAATATGGAATATATTTAAGATGACACTTGTCGCCAGTGTGATGATTGAGAATATCCATTTCTCCATGCTGATCCACCCATAGCTTTCCAACGATAATATTGTGCACAGTGGTCGTCACTTTTCTCCAAGTGTAGTGATTCCCTAGAAATCACAAGTGTGGTGATTTACCGAGGATTCCTTTTTCCTTTTGTTAGAAGCAAACTTCATATTGACTCAAGTCAAGAAAGATGGATCTCGGTCGGATCTCCTCCTGTACTTTTGTATTAGATTTCAAGTAGCTCCAGCTATCCATACAGTATGCAATATATGCACAATATGTTAATCGCAGGCATCAAGCGGGCCCGTTGCAGAGCACTCCAGGGAGAGTTTGTACACTAGCCAATGGTCCCACATAGTACATAGTGCTCGATGAGAGAAAAAGAGTGGAAAGAGAAATAGCCTTAGGCTCTCCAGCGGTGTGACGTCAGCGCGAGGATAGAGCAAGAGAAGTGCGGACTCAGCACAGATTAGGCGTCCCGATTTGCAAAATTCTGCTATTCAGCCGGGCAGAACATTCGGCTATGAATATTGACAGGCCCAATATTCTGCCGATGGCGGACAACCCTGCTATTCGGCGGCCGAATATTCGGCTAAATAATTCCATGATAATTTCTTTAAAAAACTGGAGAAGCTATGTGCATAGGGCTTTTAGCACCAACATTTCAGCTTCTACTTTTTCTCAATTCCTTATTCTACAAATTGTAATTTATAAAATATATATCAATTCGACATTTCTAGAAAAATAACTCTTAAATACAAGTAGAATAGCAGCAGATATATTCTACTAAAACGACTATCTACTGGGAGGCTTGTTTACATATGAGCTGGTAATGAATCTAATTTAGCGCATCTAAAGCTTGAAAATGAACTGGCTCAATTTCATTTGCATTTTAGCCGCTCCTGTAACCTTTGATAAATTAAGAATTTAGAAAAAGAAGCTGAAATGTTGGTGCAGTATGCGATCGTGGCGATTAGACCAAGACCAAGAAAAACCTTTGGTATGCGATCGCCGCGATCGCATACTAGACCTGTACCGGGCTTTAAATATACTTACACAGAATTCGAATTTGATCGCAGAATAACTGAAATTTTTAGTTGATACCTGCTAATTGGTATTCAGCAACTAATTAGTAATAAAATAATTTCTCCGAAAACCCGAGTGAGACATATGTGTAGGGGTTAGTATACGCGGAATTCGAAAATTTCAGTTATTGAGTGGTCATATTCGAATTTCGCCAATATGACCACTCATAATGATTTACCCCCTTTACATTTCATATAATACCATATCGTTCCCGGTCATGTGATTCACCAAATGGAAGATAATTTCTTTGTGGATCTCATGGCGTAAAAATATTTTTCAGTCGCTAGCGAGCGACTGCTGCACAGCGCTAGATAGAAAAAAGGACTGCTGCACAGCATCAGGTAGAAAAAGAGGAAAGATCTCACTCTGCCTCAAACCCGAAGGACTCCTTTTTTCCCCGCGAGAGCAAAGCAAACCTGCACAAAAGTCGGAAGTCGGAATCACACAAAGTTACAAAGTAAATGTTCATTCTAATTGAAGTTTAACTAACTCGTCACAGAAATGGCTGGGTTATTGGTTATTGGGTGACAGTGAGAAGAACCGGGTTGTTGACAGAATCCGTTCTCTGGCATATCGTGACGCCTGGGATTCTGCTGCCGTGTTTATAACGCAAAACTGGGTTACCATTAAGATGAATCTGTATAATACTAATTTTAGATGAAATGATAACGGACATTGAGTTATTCGACTGTCTGTTGCGATCATATGCTTAACGCTTGCGAGCCGTAGTTCGAGCAGGAGGAGGTCATACCGATTACGTTTTTTCCTCTAGTAGGTAAGAACGTTTTTTCCTCTAGCTGGCGCTGTGCAGCGGTCGCTCGCAAGCGATTGCAAAATATTTGTCCATCATGAGATCTGCAATAAAATTGTCTTCAATTTGGCGTATCACATGACCGGGAACAATATCGTGTTTTATGAAATGTAAAGGGGTAAATCATTATGTGCCACCCTGTTCATAAATTATGAACTCGATTGAAATTACCTTACCAATTGAAAGTAGGACATCTGAGGGCCTTCGTGGTACACCATGAACCACCAAGCAGCAGCTCCTACAGTTGCAGCTCCAACGTAGCCACCAATTGCCATGTATCGAAAGAATAGCCAGCCCGAAATTAAAGATTCATCTGCCTTCCGAGGAGGCTATGTAAACAAAGTATACGATTATCTTAAACGGATATGCGCTCTTTTTGGCGGGAAGGTTCTTTACATTGTAATACTATGTAGAAGCCGGACCACGTCTCACACAGGTTGCAACAGTTTAGCATCGAAATTCCATATAATACTTCACAACTAATCTCGGACCGGAGCGGAAAGCTTTCCGAAAGGTCGAATTTCTTTCGGAATTTTCACGGAGGCGGAGCGACATTTTGTTCTCCTGAGAGATCTCGCCCTCCTCAGGAGAGACAAATGGTGCATGGCTTTACGCATAAATATCTCTCCTCTCCGATGATCGCCGGAGATCTCTCCTGCGCCTCTCCAAAGTTTGTCGGAGCGGAGAGCGGAACGTACGAAGAACTCATTGTATTCGAGTTCAAATTCCAAGATTTGTCGATTCGATGCCGTTCTATTGCCGAGCCGGCCGAGACCTTATCTTATCACACATGCGCAATTGAGCAAGCTCCAGGGGGTATCAGGATCCTTAAATCCAAACCGATTCACGCGTATCGTATTTATGCCATACTATTTTCCGGGTTTGACATGATACTATAGATACAAGATACAAGTATATCATGATATTTTTCAATTAAGGGTATATGAAATGAATTGAAAATACGCTACTGCTCGTGAACGGAAAGTCCGAGTTTCGTGGTTTAAACGGTTCTGGAAATCGGAAGGAATGTCTAGAAATTCGTCGCCCGAGGTTTCTTTTCTGAAAATACTAGAAATCAAAATGGCAGCACTGAGGTTTTAAAGGAAGTAAGTAATTAAGTAAGTAAGGGCCACGAAAGAAGCACTCACTCATTGACTTTCCATCGCCGTATCAACTAAGTGGAACGACCACTCAGTTTCGGAGTAGTAGCGATTCTAAAAAGTCATGTTTTCGGCCTTTGGGAGATTTCCGGAGAAAAAGGTGAGTTTTTGGAAGACTAGGTGCCGTTGCAGGTGTGAGAGGAAAAAACATTCCACTCCACCACGTTCGCTGTGTGTGTTCTGTTGCACGAAGGGAAACGGCGGCCGTAGTCCGGCTGTTGACCAAGAATAGTCAAGATTCAAAGTGAGTTGGGTTTCTAACCCTCCTAAAATGTTTTTGCACTCATAATTGCATATTAAACGCCCTACCCGTAAAAAACCAAAATAAATAAATAATAAAATCACGGATCTTTGACATAACCGCAGGCTAATCAATGGGGAGGATAGGGAACTTTAACGTCATGTAGGTCATTTAACTTTTCTGTCAAAGGAATGTTTGTTCTCCTTACAATCTCAGTCTACAGTCTCACGCGTCAGTGTCACGGTCTTACTCCGCACCGCAGCCACTCCAGCAACGACTCACTCACTGCACGGTTACAGCGATGCGACTCTGGTCTGGTAGCTGTGAGACCTTCGACTCAAAGCATCTCAAAGAGAAGTTTCGGAGCCACTCCAATTAACATACTGAGAAATGGTTTTTATCGCTCATTCTAGTAGTGACCAGGAGTAAAACTCACTGAACTTACGTTTCATATCAGTTTGTCTGTACACCCGTCTGCAGATAGTATAATTACGAAAAAACGTGCTACGCATAGGGAGCAAACACTGCCAGAAAATCTACAGTTAAGAAAAAAAACCACAGGCGATAGGAATTTACGATGGGATCGTACCTATAGATCCAAACCTGCCTGGAGAATGAGATGGAAACTCAGAAACCAGGACAGGACGTCATCCCTAAAAACTAAAAATATCAAAAATATCAAGAGTTTTAGAGGTTGTAAGCGGAAGAAAGGTTGCTAAAGTTGTCATCTAAAATCGTGAAAAGCGTTTAATTCATAACTCATATATTCATATATACACATTGCTAAAATACCCCATTAATTTCGCGAAGCGCAAGAAAATTTTGGAGTTTTGATACTGAAATGCACTGTTCGACGAGCCCGACATGTTTCTAATATCAGACCCGTTCCATGGCTTTCCACTTTCACCTTTCCTGCTTCTCAATTCAATTCAATCCGTGACATCTTCCTGTTCTTGTACGTAATCAATACGGCGGCGCAATTTCTCCTCTTCAGTCTGCAAATCCAATCCGTTTACCTTTTTTTTTTGAATCTAAGTCGAACCCGTGAATTTAAGCACTTCGGGTTTTCTCGCATAAGCCAAAAGTTATTGTGGGATGGATTGGCAGCATCTCACCCCATTCCAGCAGTACTGGAAGAGGTATTGAAAATTGTTGCGTGACAGCAGAAGGAAGGAAGTAAACACATAGGAAAAGATACAAGAAAAATAGTAATCATAAAAGTAAATATTCTTCTGATCGAATAGGATCGGCGACAATACTCATAATATTCACAAGCATATTTAGTGGTAAATTTTACATTTTGAAAAGATCTTCCAAAACAGGTTTCCACTATTAAAGTAAGGAGTACTTAGGCCGTAGGAAGCGGATTCGGATGCAACCTAATTACGGCACCTCCAACGGCCAACTCCAACCACGTTCAACCACGAGAATCAACTAATACTTGCCCACTATCTGTTTTTGAAAGTTGTTTGATAACAGGGTCCAACGGCAAGTCAAATCAAACCCTTATCAACCAGCAAAACCTGCGCAACGTGGATATGATTTGAGGAACCGGAACTTCTGGAGCAAGGCTTTTAGGCTCTCGTACTTTTGTAATGTAAAAAAAGAAAATCAGACCTTGTTCATGATGTCCAAATCTGGAGCATTAAATCCCAGGGCTGTAGCCGGAAGACCATCCGTAACTAGGTTCACCCACAAAAGTTGAACAGGAATCAAAGCTTCAGGAAGGCCCAAAGCGGCAGTGAGAAAAATAGAAACCACTTCACCGATGTTTGAGGAAATAAGATATCGGATGAATTGCTTCATGTTATTATAGATTGCTCGTCCTTCCTCTACGGCGGCAACAATGGTACTGAAGTTGTCGTCAGCCAAAACCATTTCCGCAGCTGACTTTGCCACGGCAGTGCCCGACCCCATTGCAATTCCGATTTCGGCCTGTAGATATAATTATTATTAATGCATTGACCCAAACCTTCTATGTATTTTGAGTGAGCCGCCGAGCAAAAACACCAATGGCATTTGGAGTTTTTGCACTCGGCGGCTCACTCAAAATACACACAGGTTTGGGTCAATGAATTAATAGGTCAGAATATAGTACGTTCCGAAGTAGCCAGCGAAATGAGTCTAACCTTTTTTAACGCCGGGGCATCGTTAACACCATCTCCCGTCATTGCGGATATTTCATTCATTGACTGTAGGTATTCAATGATTTTAGATTTGTGAGCCGGTTCAACGCGGGAGAACAGACGGGAGCGAGCACATGCAGCTCGTTGTTCTGAAATACTCAGATCATCAAATTCTCGACCAGAATACGACATGTTGGTTGTATCTTCGTCTTCAGTGAAAACACCAATTCGCCTACAGATTGCTTCAGCAGTTCCCTGTGAAAGCACACGAGTATATATTTAGGAAGGGTAACCCAACTCATGAATCAAGACCACCTTCCATATTATTAGCAAAAAGTAAGTATATACCGGCTTAATATTAATGACGGCGCTATAAATTCGAAAAAGTCGGCCCAATTTATTCACGTTTCTTCTGGTTTTATGAATGTTGAGGTTATTACACGTTACTTTTGGCGCTATATAATCCCGCTATAATAATACAGTTATAATCAACGAACAGGTGCAAAATCATATCAGTAAACTGAACAAATTTTATAAAACAAATGTAAAAACAAATGCACATTCCATACTTTCAAATTTCAAATATTGCGATAAATTTTGTCAAAAGTGATTTCCTTGCCAAAGCTTCTCTTCCCTTTTGGTCCAATGTCCCATTGCAATATTTTTTAGCTTCTGTTCAGACTTCATAAACTTTCATTCGTAGTCCAATACCCAATTGAGTTCGACCACATTATTGCCCCAACAACCAAAAGAATCTAATTTTTTTAGCAAGTTACCCCTGAAACTTGCTTTTGTAAGTCAAAATGGATACTACAGGTAATAGATTCGTAGCGGCTCAAAAATTGAAAACCACAGTTACCGTAATTCATTACAGCGAAGTTTTTAAAATGAATTTTTATGGGCAAACATGCGTACGCAGCCTAGGGCTACGAACGGGCTATAGCACAAATCGTTGAGCAAAATATTTTTACATTGAATGACATTTAATGTAAACTCATAAATCTATTTTGAGATTAACTTGTGTGTGCTTGGCTCTGATTCACTGGCGTACTTAAGTTTGCATTGACCCTGCAACTGATATGTTATGCTTAGGCATAGGCATTCACTACATATTTAATGTGATTTGCAATTGCAAGGAATAGGCATGCAGGAGTTGACTTTTAGATTCAATACGAGTTACGTTTCATGACATATTACGTGCATTACATTTTACATTCCACCATTATTGTAATTCAATTTAATAAAAAATATTTTAATAGCTTCATTGGAATCGAGCTCCATGACTTTCTGGACAACGAAATATGCAGCTTTGACGAGACCTTTTAAATTTTTGTCGATCCGGGATTTGTTATTAAGCCATGTTGAGCGTTCCAAACTTGTAACAAACTGACACTGAAAATTCGAACCTTTTTGTAAACAAACCAAGTGCATATTATATTTTCGCATTCGCCAGTCTCTCAGTTACATCATACTCCGAAACCCACCTAGTTGCTGGAGGGGTCGTTTTGATCAGATTGAAAAAGGGTCCTAGTTAATTCCGAAAAAAAATTTGCGCGCGCAAGCGCGCGAATTTTTTTTCCTCGAAACATAAGAATGAATGTAATATTGCAGGAATTAAAGCTTTCCCGATGTTTTTAAAATACTGTTTCACCGCATTTCTACGAGAAATATAAAACTTTTTGCGTAAAAAATGTTCAAAATATGTGATGCATGGATAATTTGCGGTAGCCATCATAGCTGGGCAAAATACATGTATTTTGAAAATACGTATTTTAAAATACGTATTTTAAATTCATTTTTATAGCGGAATGTATTTGTATTTTGTATTTCCACAGTTTTCGCTCCAAACGTATTTCGTATTTTGTATTTTGAATGTCGAATTATTCTCGACAAGAATTCAGTGCAACGTAATAGGAAATCCATGAAGATCGGC
>JAQFYU010003415.1:0-10069 GCA_034694905.1 Ceratophysella granulata | reverse complement strand
CAGGCTCAGGGGTCAAGTGTATTTCAAACTTCTATACCAAATCGTCTCAACTATTAATAGAAGACGGCAACCATGCCACATGCTCAAAGCTCAACCCCGTTGAGCACGTTTGAAGTTTGAAAGTAATTGCAAATAGTGAATACAGAATAGGGTGGACAGGGCTGGGGCGGAATTTCTATTGCAAACTTTGTGTTTAGATTAAGAACAATATTACATACTGGAAGTACAAACACTGTGGTATACATGCTCGGCACTTAGAACATGTACGATAGAGCATAAAATATCATATTACTTACACAATATACATTTTAATTCCTCAACTCCCTAAGATGCAAGAACAAGCAACAATCCAGTAGAGAGTTAAATCACAACCACAGCTAGTAAAGCATTATTTCCAAATCAAACCGATATGAGAGGAACAAAAAACAATTGGTACCAAAGTAAAACTTATACAAGCACGATCTTGTATCTGGTGCATGGTTGATGTTGATGAACGAGAAAACGATTTCATGTAAAAGTCAATATCCTCGGCCTCGGCATTTGATTTCGTACGACCTGCTACATTTGGCTGATGCATTTCCATGAAATTATAAACCTCAAAGGAATCCTTCTCACAGAATTCTAGAATCATTTCCTTCCTATAATATCCTACCCAGTGCCCAGTAATAGTAATACACAGGTAACATGCATGGTTCGATTGGTACTTCTTCTTGTTGGACAGGCATCCACAGAACAAGCATGCCCAATACTAATTCCAGAGGAGCTTAGAAGTTCCTTTTCACTTGTCACGGATAATCAAGTTCCGCATTGCTACGAACTCCAAAAGTTTGGAGCAGTTTTGTTAAATCTATAACTCCGCTTGGTTTCCTATGGACACGACACGGATTCCACGCATTTGTTGTACTTGTATGAGACATACTCATTTGTGTTCTGTTCCGCTGTGCCATGCATTATGTCCATGTGTCAGGCCTTATTACGGTCAATTTATCTACTTTCACGCACTTCCTACTGTTCCAGGGCCAGGTTCTAGGATGTAGGTTTCTCGAACTCAAAGTCAAAGCCTGGATGTAAATATGCTTCGCTAAGGCGATGCCAGGCCAGATCATTAGTGGTTTGGGTTGACTGAAGGCGTGGAGCATTAGAAATCCCGTGTGGAACTCTGTGTAAATTAAATGTCAGACTACAAGAGTTTAATTAGTCCAAGATCAAGGACTCCGATCGTCTTTCCTGCTGACGGAGAGGAAGATGTTGATCAGGAAACCGTTCCAGTTCCACTAATTCCAAGAAGGGTTTGAAGTTTGAAAACTTTCTCTTGGGCTTTAATGATAAGCGTGTCTATCTATCTCTGCGAAATGGGGTGCATTAAGTCCAGACTTTCTCAGGGATTTGATCGGGTGACAGTCGGTGCCATCCGATGAGTCTTCGTCCCGTTTAAAATTGCAAGTCAGCACGCTATCCCTATCATCTCATCGTCAGGATCAGTTTCAGTAGATTCGGGGCCAACGATCGGTCAGCACTGTCCGCTCGTTCCAGGTTTTATGACTGAAGGAGATTCCCCCGTTTAAACGGTATTTTATTTGCCAATCAAGCTAAATCTGGTCTGGTGCATAGGCCTGCCTGGCCTGTCTCCAATTAGCCAGCTGCCTGTCTTCTCAAGGAATTAGACTATCTCGGATCAGACAGAGCGCTATGCAATTACGGAGGTAAAGCTTCATATTCAATAGACTTCTAGTAATTCGGTCTCAGTTCTGGTCTGGATTTGGAGTTAAGCTGACAGTTTTGTGATATCACTTTAAAAGATTCTTCATTTTGAACCGTAAAGCTTTGATACCCATGCTCTTTTGAAAAGGGGTGTAATTTAACTTAGACTAGGTCATGGAGGTCAGGCGACCGAGACCCAAGGTTGGAAGTTGGAATTTGTGAACGTTGCTTTCAGGTTTTACATATCTAATTTGTTCTAAACTTTTCTTGTGCAATTTTAGTCCTTGGCACTACCACCATTCACGCCGTCACCGCCAACCGGTGGAGGTTTGTCTATGATGTCCACTACGACCCCAACTTCAATTTTGAAACGGACTGGAATGAGTTCCGGAGACGTGGAAGCAGACGTTCTGGCCAGAACTGCAGCAGTTCAGAGTCGAATTGAAGATGAAACTCAGGCCTACAAGCGGAGATTGGAGAGCTATCGTCAAGCTCAGCATCAACAAGCGTTGCTGGTTGCTAGGCTTCAGTCTAAGGTATGTCGTACGTGTTTAAAATTGCGTTGTGGCTTCTCCAGTAAATCTTTCTGTAGCCCTAGCTTTGGATTTTGTGTTTGTAACAAAAAAGACAAGTTGACCCAAAAACACAAAATTATTTTACTGTATTTTACAATTTTCGAAATCATTTAAGTAAAAAGTACAATGGATTGTTCTTCATGTAAACTTAGAAATCCTGGTTGTCAAGTGAGTAGTTAGCAGTAAAATTCACATTTCCGTAATCGAACATTGAACGCATATTTTTCTGCGTCCGCGAAATCTGAATTCGTAACCTACAATAATAAGAACTGGCTTGTATTTAATCTAGATTCCAAAATCTCACACTTCTCATGCTCTAAGCTGTCAAGCACAATGAAGTTAAACACTTTCTTATTCTACCTTTCAGCTGCTACAATATAGACAGCGATGCACAGATTTGGAGTCCAAATTAGGTCAAACACCAGGTCAAGAGCTTTACTATGGTTCGGCTACACCGACTGGAGCAGGAGGTGGAGAATTCGGCACTAGAGGTGGAGCCGGTCCACCGAATGATCTTGAAGATGCACTTTGGAGACTTGAGCAAGAGAAAGTTCGTAACGACAATCTAATGCATTTGAATCGGAATCTTCGGTCAGAGTTGGACGAATCTCGTAATCTCAATGAAGCTCTCTCATCGGATCTTCAACGGCTCTCAGATGACTGGGACAAGCTAACTCGACAAATGACAGAACGAGAACAAATGTGGAAGGCAGAGGAGCAAGCGTACAGTGATCAATATGCAACAGAACATACGAAGCTACTGAATTTGTGGAAGAAAGTATCTGCGACGAAACGGGATTTCGCTGAAATGAAATCATCGACGGGACGGGATATTGCACAGTTGAAGAATTCTTTGGCTCGAATGTCAAATCAGATTTCATCTGGAGTTATTACTGCCGTGGTTGCGTCACCATCTCCACAGCAGGTAAAGCAAATGAAAGCAATTTGGAAAGGAAACATGGGCTGTGATTCTGGAATTTATAGTAAATGGCATGTGCATGCTAGGTTAGTATTCTGTTTCAGTAATTGAATAGCATCTGGCCAAGCAAAACAGAAAGTAGAAAAGTATTAAATTAAATTAATGCAGGTAAGTACACATATTTCGTTTATTGTCGAGGTAAATGATTATTTGATTCCCGAAACTGACTTTCTGGAAAACAGAATTTATAATGAGAGAAATACGGACCGTTTCATCCCAATTCACTTTTTGATTACTCACGTACACGCGATCCAATTGGGATCCTCATTTAGCGGGTTAAGCATACTTACATGTGTACCTGTTTAGTACCGGGATCGGATATAATCAATAGTATTCAAATCAAGTCTTTGTTTTTTATACAGGAGGCACAGCAGGCAGCCTTCATTGCCCAATTAACCCAAGAAGTTCACAATGCCCAAAATACACATGACAATCTCCGACGTCAACTCAAAGACCGAGATGATCGTGTGGCTAATTTGGAATCTACAATTGGAGACTTGGAGAGTAAAATGCAAGGCTTGGACCAAGAACTCAGTCGAGTAACAAATCAAGAACTCGGTTTACTCAATAACTGTTTGAAGGAAATTGCTAAATTGCTCCTAAGTGATTTCGATCAACATGGACTTGAGGATGGGCATGACCTCCACTTGACCTCTTCTCCTGCTATATTTGTTTATGACGACAGCGGAGAGAGTCCCACTGTATTCGCAGAGAGCATTGTTTCTGCCGTTCAAGCCTCTCTCAATAAAAGACAATTGCAAATTCACCAACTTCAGGTAAATTGAGCGGAGAGGTTGCTGTGTACTGTGCTGTACCAATAAATGATGGGTCTTCTAGCATAAGAAGCTTTTCCTGAGTAGAAAGTGGTATCCACGTGGTTACGTAAGGTTGGTTACTGAGTTTATGTAACCTATATTCAACCCATGAAAGCCCAAAGTATTGGCAATTGGCAATTGCTTAAAAATATTTTACGATTTTATGCAGGCCACCGTTTGCACATGTAAAACTTATCAAATAAAAGTATCGTTAGGATATAAAAAAAACTGTATTTAATTTATAATTTTCTTGAATTATGTAATTGCAGGTAAACCTAGCTTCTTCCAAAGAACAAGCTATGGTTTCCCGAGGTCATGTGGAATCTCTTGAGTCCGATTTGAACAAAGCTGAAGACAAACTGTCCCAATTAGTTGATCTAAATGAGAAACTCAAGGACGAGCTGGAAAATGCTAAAATGGAAAGGGATTCTGCTCAGCGAGGACTGGATAATCTTAAAAATGAGAAAAATATACTTGAATCACAACGAAAGACACTTGCTTCTGAATTAGAGTCCACACTTAAAATTAAGAACAATATGGCCACTGGTTTGACTAAGGTAACTCGAATAGTTCAATCAAATTCCAGCTGGAGTTAGAATTTAATAGCAAATCCAAGCTTAATTTGTATGAAATGTTTCAGCTCGAGAAATCTATGGAAGCCAGTCGAGATGAAGTTGATGTACTTACGTTGGAACTTGATAAGATTCGTGACGACCTCTCCTCAGTGATTAGTCAGTTGAAATTGGAAAAGGACTTGAATACTCGAATGCGTGAACAACTCACATCAACAAACGAAGATAAGGAGAAGAATTTCTCGGAGAACAAAACACTCAAAAGTCAAGTCAATGAATACGTAAGATTTCAACATTGATTTATTATTTACCATTTTAACGAATTAACACTTCAAATTGACTTGACTGACTATACGGAATATTAACCAGGTTCGGTTCGCGAAGTTAGTGAATTAACAGAATAAGTTGGTACTTGGTAGTTAATTTAATATTTCGTAAAATATTTTCAATACGAACATTGACATTTTTCAGCATAGCAAGTGCCACCTCGCTTCCTAACGTACGCACATGTGTCCCAGCAGAACTTGTCTGCGTCTAACCCACCGTATCCACAAACCCTATGCGCTTCGTCGATTGGCAGCGGACGCTTAGTAGTGGCACGCGGCGTGGCGGATCCTATCCAGAATAGTTCAGCGTTTGAGTTACCTTCTTCTGCGGCATTATCGTTGTTTGACCCACCCATGTCATCAGGATTGTGCATGTTGTCTACATTTGATTATAACGTCAAAGCATTTAGAATAAACTTGTTTGTTGTATTTTAATTGCCGTGGGATTTAGGCTTACCAGTAGGGAAAGAATTGTCATTTGCTTCTACAGGTAATCCGACGACGCAATTATACGTGAATAGCTGTAATATAGATTTTGTTAAACGGGAAAGCTTGGAAGCAAATAATTTTTTGATGTTTTGTATCTCTTAATATGATATTTTGCTCACCTGAAATAGTGTCACCAGAACTGTTGTCAGCAAAGAAATTTTCGAAATGCAAACCATTATCTATTTCACTTTAACCTTGTATGTATCCCTTGACAAATGCTACAGGAAGTGAAGGACACGATGTACGCTGTGTTTAGCTTTTATAGTGCTGGACATCTGTTACTAAGGTGCACCTCGGAACTCTGAACACTTTACGATTCTACCGAATTGTTTGTACTGTTTAAGTACCGACGGAACTTAAGAGTTTAGCCTGGACCACTTGTGCAATAAACTCCTTTAACGTCCAGCTGCTTCGTTTTTTGTATATTTGAATGCTATTTCAATGAAGCTTTGAAAATATACTGAGAAGCTGCCAAACATCATAAAGTTACCAAACGTGGAGAAAACAATGAACTTATTTTCAGCTGTTGTTATGGACAAATAATGAACACCAGATTTATGATTCAATTTAAATTCTATCTAGGTGAGCAAATACGAAGATCTGACATTCCAATTCGAACGAAGTGAGGATTCTCTCAAGAAATGGAAAATGGATGCTGAAATTCTAGCTGACAAATTCCGGTCTGCAACCGAGCGAATTGAATCCCTTGAAAAAGAGAAGAAGAAATACTCGGATAAAGCTCGACAGTTGGAAGCAGGGAAATCACAGGCAGAGGCGGACATTGTAGATGCAAGAAATGATTTAGCAAGTTTGAGAAGGGAGATGCTAGATTCTGAAAGAATTCGCACGGATTTGGAAGCGAAGATTGAGAAACTAATTGTACAAGTTGATGGAGCGGAGAATAAGAAAAACTACTTAGAAACTCAGCTCGATGCAAATCGTGAAGAGTATCTTCGTGAGATGAATCTAATGAGTGAGAGAATTGACATGCTCACTGAAGAGCTGAACCAAACCAGGTAATTTATTGATACATGGACAATACAAATAACAAAAACCTGGTAAGTACTGTAAAGTAACTAAATATATTTCCTCAGACGCGAGTACGACGAAACATTCCAGATTTTGGACAGAACTCGAGCCGATTTACAAACACAGGAGAAATTGCACATGGAAGCCGTCCACTCAGTTGAATCCAAGGAAACTATAATCCAGAATATAACCAACTCCCTTGAGAAAATTCGAGAAGAAAAGAATTCGCTCGAAGAACTGGAACAAACCCTCAAATCCGCCATTATCGAGAAGGACAAGAAACTCGAATCTCTTGAACGACAAATGTCAGATACCAAGAGTAAAATGACTGCCGAAGTTGGAGCTTTGAAAGAAAGACTAACTCGATCTGAAATGGAAGCCAAGGCCACTCGAGAAAAGGCTGATCAGGAAAAGTCCTCAATCGAAGCCAAGTTCATGAAGGAACTCACAAATGTTAAAGCCAGCAGCGGTTCCAATGAGGAAAAATTGAAATCGGATAACGAAGAGAAGCTGAAGAATCTAAAGGCCGATTTGGAGAATGAGAAGAAGATTGAAGTTACAAAGTTGAATGGCGACATTAATAGCCTTCGTCAGCAGATCGAAAGTTTACGAGTTCAGTACGAAGAAGCCCTACTTCGAGCAGAAAATGACAAGCAACAGGGTTTACTCCTTGCGCAGCAGGATCAGCAGGGACTTTCCGATAAGATTCGGCTTTTGGAACGAGAACTGGATGACTTGCGCAATGAGAAAGGTATGCAAAATAAAATATATAAAGTATTCGTTTTCAGTACAGTTCAGCTTAGACATTTCCATGGGCTTGGCTTGGGCTTGGCTAGGGGAATATTAATTAATTTGATGTCAACAGATCGCTTGAAACGAGATTGCGAAGCAAAATGTAACCACGAGAAGAATACGGCTGGCTCACTCAGATCCGAATTGATCAAATTGAAGAACGAGTTGGAAACAACCAAACAAGACAAAATTGACACTCGTAAACAAATTGAAATTCGATTGTCTGAAGTAGAAACGGAACGTGAAGCTGCACTAATGCTTGTCGAGGAACTTCGTAATAAAATGCGCACCGCTGAGGAGAGAGAAGCCGAAGTTAAACGTGAGCTGAATGAAATTCATCGCAAATTCCGAGACACAGAAGCCTCTGGAGATCATATCCGTCAAGAATTAGCAGAAACTCGCAGATCCCTCACCGAAATGTCTGTTGAGAAAGACAAATCAAATTCCTTTGTCGACCAACTCAAAGAAGAGCTATCCTGCCGTGAAACAGATTTGGGCATTATGAAGAAGGAGCTCGGAAAGGCACAGACTCATGTCAAAACATTGGAAAGAATCAAGTCTGAATTGGAGGCTGAAACAAGTACATTGGTTGTGAAACTCGAAGCAGCTTCTCGGGACAAATCCGAATCGGCTAGACACTTCGAAGAATACTCGGAGCAACTCTCTCAAACGAAATCTCAGGCTGCTAAACTCGAAGCGGAGCTGACTGAATATAAGCTGAAGCTGGAGGCAGAAACGGATCGAAGAGATGATGCTGACGCACAGTGCAGATCTGCTAAGAAGTTGTTGGAAGAAGCCGAAGCTCAGCTTAATCTTACCAAATCTGAGGAAGAGAGACTTTCGTTGAAATTAGCCGAAGCGGAAGAACGGTTTGGAGCTCGAGAAAACCATTTCCATCAATTAGCAGATGAGAACAAACAGCGAGAGAAGAAATTGATTGAAGAGAAACATAATCTCAATGTTTGTCTACTCGGTGTTCAACAACAGATTGAGCAACTGACCGTAAGTGAAATATGTTCATGTGTATTGAATACTCAAATTCTGGTAGGTAACTGATTTTACTAAATCTTTCTATAGAGCAAGCTGTCAACTGCCGAAAAGCGTTTGACAATCCTAACTGATGAAAAGACAACACTGGACCGCTTGAAGAAAGAATCCGAGTCTAAATTGGCTCAAATCCAATCCGGACTCAAACGCCTCGGCATCGCAACAGGATCAATGGATAATCCAGAAGCTGCTCGTCGTGTCATGTCAACCCTTCAAACTCAAATGGTTTCCCTTCAACAGGATCGAGATACTGTCGCTTCGCATCTCACTGCAGCCAAGGATGCTCTCGCTGCCCTTGAAATGACAAAGACGCAATTGGAAGATCAACTCACCCAACTGACACGTAACCTCCAGTCAGCTCGTACGGAGAACAAGGCCAAGGATTCAGTTGTCTTCGGAATGGAAAAAGATTTGACGCTCAAGAATAGTGAGCTTACGCGAATGGCAGACAGAATTCGGGAAATGGAAGATACTGTTAAATCAAGGGATGAGGCTGTTCGAGCTCTTCGAACGGAAAAGGAATCACAAAAGGAAGAACTGGAAAAGACAAGGCAGAAATTGGATGAAGGTCGAGTTCAACATGATTCGAAGTGGGCGAAGGCCGAAGTTCAGGTCAGAAAATGCTATTGAATTTGATTTCAAATGGTCCAAGAGACATCCAATCTTCAGCGGACACTGAAGTTCGGCTAATATGGACCGTTAATCCTGGTTTCCTATTTACAGGTCAGGGCATTGGAAGGAGACTTGAACCGCCTGGCTCTGGTCCTGCAGCAGAAAGATGCGCATATCCAAGCCTTGGAAGACAAATGTTCCATGATGAACCGGAACGTTTCGGAACTCGAAGAGCGCTGTGCATCTCTAACAATGACCGTGGAGCAGTTGAACATTTCGTTGGAAAAGTCTGGACAGGGCGAGCAAGATTGGAAGGACAAGTACAACTCCTTGAGCCGAAACGCCAGTGAAAGCTCATCCCAACTAAATGCTGCAAATGAGAAATTGAGAAGCTACCAACGGGACAAGGCGCTACTGGAACAGGAAAGAAATAACTTGAATGATAAATGGGAATCAACTTCAACGGCTCTTCAGGATTTCAAACGACAAGTCCAAGTTTTAGCGGAAAAGAATCAGAAGCTTCGACAGCAAACGGAGGAAATGACGAGAAATGCTATTGACAAGCAGCTAAAGATGGCCGTAAGTAATTTCAATGACATAGAATGTCCGATGTCCTGCATTGGGTAGGTGTAGGGTGTAGTAAATCACCAACTAATTTGTATAACAGTTTTCTGAATCCGGAAAAGAAGACGTAAGGCAAATTCTAGCTGACAAGCTAGAACTTCAACGGAAGGTTGATACACTTCTTGATCGAATCCGTGATTTGGAGCGTGAGAGTCGTGAATTTGAGCGTTTGAAGGACTCTGTTCCCATGAAGGGTGTTGTTGCAAGAACGCCGCATATTCGAGATAATGCTGTCACAGTTCTGGAAGAAGAAAATTCTGAACTTCGACGTAAGATTTCCAAGATGGAAGCGGAAATACGGGATTTGGAGCGTCGTCATACTAAACATATTGCTGAAGTGACCACTCAAGTCAAACAGGTTCAAATTTTCAAACTGACATGTATACTTTACAGCATCAGCGATGATACCAGGGATAACTTTGACCATTTGTTCTAATTCTATCATAGGAACGTGATTTTGAGCTGGAACGAGCTCGAGCATCAAAACAACAAGCGGTCAGCCTCCTAG
>JAQFYU010003414.1:0-10073 GCA_034694905.1 Ceratophysella granulata | reverse complement strand
GTGGAAGAGATATACGCGCTTCCTAAACGTATGCAAACAAATCTCACTTGTAGCTGCTCCAGTTCTGGTAATCAGACCGTCAAGATTTAATATATTTATATATCTGGTTATTTTCCTCTTGCGTGTATAGTAGTATTGAGTAGTAGATCACGTAGCGTGTGAATAGTGGGCACTGCACCACCATGCCAGGTTTGCCAAAACCCTCCAGATCCCCACGGCTAGGAGTAGGATCCACGAAGGAGGGGTAGGGTCCCGGAAGTAGAGGTGGGTGGTGGCGCCGAATCCCAGTAGAGCTTTTAGTGAAAAACGAAATATAGATTGAAACATTCCGTGAAACGCTTCAGTGGTGCTTCGGAAGACTGCAAGACTACATCAGAATCGCTGATCTGTAAGTTTAAATTTCTAAAAAATCCATGACATTGAAATTTACACGAAAACTTTTCTACTGTAGCCAAAACTACACTGCATCAAAGGCAATCATTGGCGAACTAAAGTAGTGGGCGGGATCCAACCTATAGCTCTTCGTCAAAATACTTCTCGTGTGCTCTATTACGTCAGCCAACATAACAGAACACTATCCAGGCGAACGTAAATATCGTGTTAGTGACCCATGTCGGTGATCTTGAAACTCTCCCAAACAGCTTGAGCATGTTTATAGAATTCTTCAGTGATCGCTTCTTACTTTGCAAGTCATTGCAAAATGCTTATGCCTCAGGCAAGACCGTCAATAAAATCGTCAACTGATATCATGAGGCTGTAGGGATATGTACCTTTCTGAAGCAGTAAATCATGATTGGCCCCATCTTGAACTTCCTTGGCAAACTTTTGCGTTGTAATTTTGAAATTGTCCTTCCCACACGCTACCAAGTTGTTTACAAGCTTCTCCAAGGAAGACAGGGTGAAACACAGATTATCCAGAAACTTGATGTTGTCATCAATGATCAGAACCAGGAACTTTTCGCTTGTCTTGGGAATTGCTACGGCCGTCAGGATAAGATCTTTGCTGCGAAGAACGATAAAGTGGCTGTGTTAGGATCCAAATTGTTAATATAAATTGGAATTGCAATCTTCAGCTGTGCTTTCAAGTTACATTTGCTATGGGCTAAGCCGATAAAATGACGAGTCAAATGATCATGGTGACGCACAATTCGCTCATTCTGCTGATCGAAAAGACCAACGATCCTTTGCAAAAGAAGCAGGTTCCGTCAAGCTCGGCAGCAGCAACCATTAGCGGATCGACAATTATGTTCTACTTTGCATCATGTTGTCGACACTCCAATTCGTACTTAAGAATCTCGCACTGCTCGAGAATCTCCTTCATAAACCGCTCAGTCACGTTTTCACTTCCATCAGTCTGGTAATAACTTTTTCCAGCATGCCTCACGCCGTCATTGTCCTTACAGAGCCACGAGTAACCATAAGGCTTGTGCTCGTGGAGTCGCGTTGTGTTTGATCTTTTCACTATGGGTGACTTGCTGACCCGTTCCATATACTTTACATCATTTTTATCATAGTCTGGCACAAGGGATTCAAAGTCATCATAGAACTGATAAGGGATCGGAATGGTCCTTGCATACTTGCCAAGCTTGATGGACTTGTTAAAACCTGGGAAGGGAGTTCTTTACATGGAATTCAAAGGATTTGTCTGAACGCGAGCACTTTAAACAGTTCCGACAAATTATGGTTTTCAAACTATGGCCAGGAGTGGTAAGCAGTGTCTCCAAACTGCGAAGTAGTACGAAATGACCATTCTCATCATCGTCGTGAAGCAAGTGAGTTTAGATCAGCTTTGTCACTCCACTGTTGTCAAAAAGTTGCGAGTGCTCATTAATGATCTTGAACCTTTTCACTTGCTGTTTCCACGAGGCTCTACAGGTCCTCTTTGTAGAAACTTGTGGATCAAACACTGATCGTGGTCGTCAAACATGTCTTTCAGATTTGATCGACCATTGGAAGAATCTTCATCATCTTAATCACAGGTGCTCTCTCCTGGCCAACCCAGTAAACTGTGTGAAACCCAGTAATCACAAACTGGAAACTGCTGACACGTTTAATGCTCCAACCACTTTTTCACAAGTTAAATCTTCAGCGTGTGCCTCCATCTGCTCGCACACAAGTTGAAGTGTTCGCTGAATCATCGAGGGATGGTAAACGAAATGGACAAATGACATAAAATATCCCTTTGTGTGAATTTCCTCACCATCTGACCCATCCTTGACAAAGTCTATGATTACTTTAAATACAATTTTGTAAGTTTTGAGCGACTCACAACTGTCTTTCATTTGTTTCGCACTTTCAGTGTCAACTCTAGCAAATAGATCACGGATACTGTCCACATCAACGCCATCCAACTCAGCACCGTACTGTCCAACACTTCCAGCATTAAAACACTTTAACCGCTCGAGAATTGGTAGTTGCTCTGATTCCTGAACACCACTACGAACTTGGTTGTAGAACTCGGGGTGGTACTACAGAAAATGCTCCTCTATACGGTTGTTGTCCAAGAAATTATGGTCGCAAAGTGGACAATGCGATTTTCTGTAAGCAAGACGAGCAATTCGTGGAGTCGAAGCCTGTACTTGAGCATGAGCATCTTCGAGAGCATCAAACTCGCCATTATTGAGCATTTCCATGAATAAATCTTCATCAGTGGCAAATTGATCCTCTGAATCTTGAAATAGATCAACGTGATTTCGGAAGAAGGAATCATCTGCTGCAAATGGATCTTCTGAATCTTGTAATAAATCTACATGTTCTCGAAAAAAAGCCGTCATCTGCTGCGAACGGATCTTCAACATCCATGCATATTTCCATCTTGCAATTTCCGTTTCGTCGAAGAGCTACATGCAGCCATCTGCAAGTAAATTACAGTTTAGGTTAAGAAACGAAAGTACAAGTATTCGAAATTTCAACATGTATTTTTCGTGATGACGAGTAAACTATGTGTCCACAGCTCCTGTGGCTAGATTATGGATGTAAATGTCCGGAAATGGATAAAGTAGGGCCTGAAATAGCCAAAAACGCGAGTAGAAAGGCAAATAGTTTTTTAATTTTAAATTTTAAAAAATCATAAACGGGTACATTCACAAATTCGAATTACAATTATGGTCTTTGTTTTGATTTCATATATATTTTCATTTTCAATAAATTCATACAAAATCATTCTTCATATCATAGTACATATTACAAAAGATGTTCCATTACAATATTTCTAAATTTCTGAATCTACTCTACATCAGGATCATAGTGAAAAAAAACACGGGCTACTTCCCGTTTGCCGATTTGATATTCGCGCCATTCCCTTTTTTCCTTTTCCCCAAATAAAGCTTTTCTCATTTTGGGAGTTGATGCGCATCCTGGCTTAAACCCGGTGTAGTCACCGACTTCACCTACTTCACCAACTTTACCGACTTCACCAACCTCGCCTATTACAACTTTGGAACGTTTTAGGCTCTCCGAGTCAGATTCGGACTCAGACAGGGGACGAGCTCGCTTCCGAGTTTTCATTTTTTACAATTGGAAGATGTCAACTCTTCGTCGTCTTCATTGCTACTTTCTTCATAATCTACTTCCCCGTCATCGATAAAGCTAACGTCGTACTGGTTGGAATCCTGCGTGACGAACTCCCATCTTATTGTATAGTCGGAATCACTTTCCCATCCGCTATCTAGATAGTCTGTATTACGCGGCATTCTTACGTTTAGTGTAATGGAGGGTTGATGAGGACTTCCTGGACAGTGAGCTTGCTGGGATGGAGAGGGCTGGGGATTAATGTCTGCAGCTGGATTGCTGAGTTTCAGAGGGCTGGACCTGGTTCCTTGGCACACTTCTTGGATTAGCTTGAGCTTCCTCTCGGGCAAAGGCTAGCAGGGCTCTGATAGATTTTCCTTAAGCTTCCTATAGCTTGTATCGGACTCCTTTCCATGCACGATCTAAATGCGTCACTACCTCAAATGCATTCAGAACAATTTGAGTTCAAAGTTTGATATCGTTTTTCCCTTCCTCAAAGGTCAGCCCGTCTATTCAGTATTCCAATTTAGGCTGAAGTGAACTTTCAGAACAATGGAGTGGCGACAAAAGAACCGTATATATAATACACAGATATATATACGCAGTATTTATACCTTTCTGAATCGAAATTGTATCTACGCTGCAAACTAACGCATGAGGATGGTAGTGATTTGCCCCCTGGAGACCCAGCCGTTTGTACGTATGCTTCAGTCAGTAGTTTATCAGTTAATAGTTAGTTTAGAACTTACTCCACACAATACACAGAATTGTGTGCAGTTTAAACGAGACGAAAGTTTCGCCAACGTGCGGGTACTATACATTTCGCAGTTACATTGAATATACGTTAGCTTACAACGAAGAATTTAAAAAGACTCATAGGGAATTCGCCATGTTTTTTCGCACATCGGATTTAAATATGACCGACGCTAGATCGTTACGTAGACCAAGTGTTGTAAACTCAAGCAATCGGTTTGAAATGGCATGACGTCTACACGGAGAATTATTTAGTTACACGAGGTTCGTGATACGTGGTGTAAAAGTGCGAATCGTACTTCACAGATCATCTAATGAATTTGTCTACAGTGTGTGGGAAGAACGCCACGCAACATCAAATTAGAAATTCTGGAGTGAAAACTACTTGTACACAAGCACACCCAGTTGAATTCAATCAAAAATACTCACCTGAGAAACATGGAAGCTGATAACCCAGTTGTGTATCCAAACAAGGTATTCGTCTTGAAAGCGTTTGCACTTCCAATTGGAACCTTACCAAACACAAACGATAATCTAATTTCTGGACATTTGCCAGTTCACCTAGTTGCCGTACTTGTGAACGGCACACACCTCCACGGAACTTATGCAACAAATTGGTTTGCGTTCCAGAATTTTTACCCAGACACAAATCTGGCACAGCTCCCCTCCCGATCAACCGGCGCCGAGTAGGGTATACGCCGCTAGGCGCCATATACTTACGCCCCTAAGGCGTAGAATATGCGAAGCATAAACATATGGCACTTGGTGCCCTAGACCTAGCCATGTACCGTATTCCACCCTGTAGCATGTCTATTGCACTTTGTGCCATATCCGGGGGAGGGGTGGAGTCTTCACCTGAGCTGTATAGAATTGGAATTTAGCAAATTCTATTTTTAATTGTACTTGCTCACCAGAATGCAGTTATAGCTTCGCTCTTTGAGTAGCCAATAAAATTGGAGTCTAAACTCGTTAAACGAAAGAGGGCAAAGTCTCCGTCCATTTAGATGGAGAACAACAGCAAGAAGAGCAAAACATCTCTGAAAGTGAAAAGTCCCAAGCCTTGTGAGGTCGTGAAAGCTACAATTCCCGAGGTGAACGTCACCGCCATGATTCACCCTTATTCCAACAGATTTCATAGACTATTTCTCTGCGTTGTACGCAGTACGTATCTGTCTAAACCTACGCAATCTAGGAGCTTGGGCAGGCATAAATAAAATGTAGCTGAAGCCCAGAGCAGCTCAGACAGACCGCGGGACCCGAACCGCCTATACCACTTTCTCCGAACTTCTCCTTTCTGAGTAAATAAAACTTTCTCCTCGAATCCGAATCAATTCAGAACTCTCGTCCAATTTATTTGTACTTATCACTGTTCAACTCTGGCCATCTAGCTGATCACGTAAATCGAGATCCACCATATTCTCGGTACTCGGAATGTGTTCCTCCACTGGTTCGCTATTCATCACCTCTTCCTCTTATTCATCACTATATTTCCGTGTTCACCCTATTCCATATATTCTACTGGTTTTGGCTTAAAGATTTTTTATCCCACACAAAGTTCATTTTGATTTCATTCAAGAATTCTTTTTAGTCCACTTTAGTTGAGTTTACTTCTTTAATTTTGTGTGGTTCATTGAATAGTAAATATATATAATAGTAATTGACTTTTAATCTATTACGTATTTCAATTTTTATATGTTCACCCAACACAATGCCTATACCACCGATTCACTTTTATTGCTGTTTTGGTTCAGCCTTTCGGTTAACCTTATTTCATCACTAAACTGTGCTGAAGCCCAGAGCAGCTTAGACAGACCTCGGGACCCGAACCGCCTAAACCACTTTCTGCGAACTTCTATTTTCTGAGTTAATAAAACTTTCTCCTCGAATCCGAATCAATTCAGAACGCTCGTCCAATTTATTCATACTTATCACTGTTCAACACTGGTCATCTAGCTGATCACGTAAATCGCGCTCTAAACTATTTATTCTCTGACCTGGGACTAACTCTTGTCCAGGCCAGAGAATGTTCACCCTTAACCTGGGGGTCCACGCGGATCACCCAAGGGAATTAGTCTAACAATCCTCATTAAATATTCCGCCCTGGCTTATGCGATGTGCGAACAATATTAGCACTGCTAGTTCTGTTATAGTTTTTACGGAAAACGTCATTGTCTTGAATAAAATTCAAAGTTTGATATTTCTAGATGTCAATCAAAATTCTTTTCTGATTTGTGCAAGATGGAGCATTTTTTTGAAAATATATAAAATTAAATTGGAATGTATTTGAAATAAGTTTCTTTTTCAGTACTGAATTGGAAATCATCATGAAAGCTTTGTGCACTGATTTTGATTAATATTTGCACGCGCTATTTTGGATCATTATTGCGGGGAATAGCCAGTGTGGAAAGTCAACGCTTGCAAAGCATTTGCCAGTGAGACTTGCCGAATGTATGAATGTTCCAAGTAAGATATCACGTATTGCGCTACAGAGTGACAGGATTCACTCTTTAAGAGTTTAAAAGAACAAATTCCAAGCATCGAGTTCCACAAGGGAGTTCCAGAAGAATTTTCAGACTAAAGCGACGAGCATAAAATTTACGTTCTTGATAATAGCATGACAGCATGTAGCATTTAGCAGAATGTTTCAACAGCATTCACCAGAACCTTTTGTCACAAGTTAAACCCTCCGAACGTATTTGGAATATAAATTGTGATATTTTGATAAGAATGATTCTATAATCTTCTTGATTCAAGACTTTTTCCAAAGAAATCTCAAAACTTTGACGATGAATTGTCAGTACATTATCGTAATGAAAAATCCACGAGATAGCTCCCACTTGCCATGTCTGGCACGGCAGGTCAATGGCGGACTCAAGAATAGAACATTTGAAAAGTGTTATCAAATTATCTGTGCTAAACCGTATGGTTATGTCATGCTAGATTTTTCAATGAAACAACACGATACATGTAGAATTGGCGATTTGTTATCTCCCGAAGAATATACAGCATATTACAAGATTTAAAAAAAAATTCATACAGTGAAATATCAGCATGTTAAAATGTCCAAATTTTCCTCTGTCCTAATTATACCAAGAAGTGGGTACCGCCTAATGTCGAATCCGTTAATGGCACGTTTTCTAACGTCAACAGTACAATTTTTTTAAATACGAATACAGGTAGTTTTACCCTATGTTTGAAACAGACAAATTAGCGCGTCTGAATAATCTTCAAAGATTGTACGTTTATTAGTTGCCACCCGTGACCCACCTTTGATATATTTTCTTGATTTTAACAAATGATGATGGCATTTGAATGGTTTCATCAATTCTAGTTTACGCGTATCAGCATACATAGATATTTTGTCACTACGACATGTGTGATAACCTTGTTTGCAAACTCATCCTTAATCTTTCTCAAAACTTTTCTATTTCTATTGCTGTGATACTGCACAAACACAGGGTCATTGGGGTCAAAATATCTGGCTTCATTATCCTTACAACCCTGATAAATAAAGTTCAACTGCATAAACGAGCGAATCTGTATCCGAATATAATAGCGCCTGTCTGGCTCCATATTTGGGTACCGTGCAATTTGTCTGTCAAGAGTGACTTGTAATTTTTACATATTAACTAGCGCCAAATCGTTGTGAGTAATTTTGAAAGCACGAGCATTTGGTTTGCGGTTGTACTCAAAAGCTTTTTCTCTATACAAAATGATAAGGATATTTATTTGCTTTCGTTTGCCTTCGAAATATTTACCTAATGAAAAGCAATATTCTTTTCTAAAATAAAATTACAATATATGATGTATTTTGCTGGCATTGAAATAAATAGATCCCTTAATCCAATTGCTCTGCTCAAATTCTAAAGCGCTGTGATTTGTCTTAATTTTACACCCCAACTCTACCAAATATTTCAAATTTTGATGTGTGAAAAATGTATTCTTTTTTATGTAAAATATCTTTAACTAATCGCTAAGTTTTAAAAACAGTTTCCGAACATGCACGTCTCTGACTAACGGTATCGTAGTTTCAAATCCTTCTTCCGGATTAATAGCACGTTTATATGGCATAGGTGGGTAAGCATTTAACTTTGTGTGCAATTCAACTGGAATTTCAATGTCGCATTCAAGAAAAATACCATTGGGAGCTCTATCTGTCGTGGAATTTACAAAATTTTGCTTTTTCCTCTGTATCCTGAGTTACTCGTGATCTGAAACCCACTTGAAATCTGACACAGGAAGGTATTGTGACAACGCCTTGCTATACTGATTATTCAAATCCCCGAAAAAGGCAAACGTTGTGGGTTTAGTGGCGTCATATTCACCTTCTGGAAGCAAAGGATTATTGCTCTTGAATGCGCTAAGTTCATCTACGCAGATCAGACCACCTCTAATTGCGGATTCTAGCCAATTGTATATGGTCGGATCTCTAATGTACTCAAAGGAAATTTCAGTACATTTCAAGACACAATCAAAACAAAACCAATGCCAATGACAAGTACCAGGCCACGTCGAGTCCAGATGTAATATCCTTTAAATTTAGGCGCATAAAGGAATCTGCAACTAGCGTGCAATCTAACATGACATACAAGGCATGCCATTCTCCTACGTCTTGTATTTCCTACGTGTTTATAGCGTGGTTGTAATATGCCTGACTCACATCCCACTTAGTCAATGTCAATGTCAAAATGTTTAATGTGAGGAAATCGAGTTTCTCCAAACTTTCTAACACTGATCATGTATCTGTATGGCGAAAGTGCCTGGGTTAGCAGTCAGTCAACGAATGGACAAAACTATTATGTGCTCACTTAAAGCCGCTTTGTGTGTTCATTTCATTTACTAAAATATCAAGTCCTGATGTAATGAACATGTACGAATCTAAAAACTTTAAAGTTTGTTCGTTTTGGATGGTTTACATTGTTTCATTCATTCAAGAACTTTTAAGTTCAAGCTGCCAATAGTTCTATTTTATCATCTAAATTCTCATTTATACTGCTTACATGGGCAATTGGGAGATATAGCCACGAATGGTGTGCACAATTACGACCAATTGCCTACGAAGAATTCGAGCTTGTAGATAACATTTATTGTGTGCGAGACCTCTAAATTCAAATGGTGGAGAGTGGGAATGATCACTCATAACTGAGTCACCCACCCTTGAGAAAAATACGCCTTTGCAAAAGTAGCACCTACTTTGAGCTCGAAAGTTTAGGTTGGCTTATTTTAAAAAATGTACAGGAGTCAATTCCATGTGCTCGTTTCCTGGCGCTTATTTCATGCTAACATGTACAATTCATCGCACAAGTTTATTAATGCATCCACAAACTTTACCGCAACCTTGTCCGTCTCAGAAACGGCTCTGTACGTATCCTTTTTGTAAATGTCTCCTTCATAGTCAATACATGTTGTGAGTAAATAAAAATACCCAAGTCTCCACAACCGAGTTCTGTCCAATACTGATTTATTCAAAGAAGCTGAGGTGGTATTTGTACCTCATGAAAAGGTCAGGTCATACATTAAGTCACATTCAAAACAATGCGAACATAAATGGAATCCTGGGTATTCCAGGTATTCCATTAAATTGCACAAGTCTAAGAATCTCTTCTATCTAAAGATTCAACCAGAACGACCGAACAACAAGTAGGAAGTCATAAATTGAGAATGCTTTACTAAAGGACTTTTACAAAGTTGTATTCCAACATTGTATTCATGACACAAAAAGGCCTTCATCCATAGAATTCCTTTTTGTATTACATATATATTTATACATCTATATATCATCTATTATTCTAGGTTGAGTTGAAGTAACA
>JAQFYU010003413.1:0-10078 GCA_034694905.1 Ceratophysella granulata | reverse complement strand
TTTGCAATAGTTGAATTTTTTTTGTGAGAATGGCCTAACCTTATAAGGCAGGAAATTGCCGTTGTCAAGACACCTTGCTCTCGCTGGTAAAGATTTTATTTATAAAACGTAGACTTTTGAAATAATCCTCGTGCTTTCAATTCGACCGTCATTTGATAGCGGTTTTAATAAATTCCGCAATTAAAGTAAACTTGAAATTTATAAAACAACCTTTATATTTTCAAACAGATTCTGGTAAGTCATGTTTGAACAACCCTCGTATTTGTAACCTGATTATGATATGTTAGGCTTAAGAGACACTTCAAACGGGTTTAGAATGACAAAATCACTAAAACCGAATAATTCAATCAAGGGATGAATTAATAAAACAGCACTCGCCTTTAAATCGAAATTTGACAGTCTAAACTTATGGAACAACCCTCATCTTTTTTTAATTTTGAGATTAAATAATTGACGAAAAATGACCAATCAAAAATCAAAATATAGCCATGGTTTAAACAAATCTAGAGATGCAATTCGAATTTACACAAACATTATTCACAAAACTGGCAAAAGAATTAGAAAATCGCGAATTTTCGCACATTTCCTGAACGCAAATGAACGGTGAACCTATTAAGCAGTAAACACATCCTTTTCGCCTGACTGCAGCTCACAGCTCGAGTTGGGTCCGCTTTGTTTGGCTAGCTAAAGGTCAACAGCTCTCAAAATGAAGAGATGGAAGGTTTTAGTATTGAATTGAAGTCTCAATCTCAATTGCCAAGAGCTTTCCACTAGGCTGGGCCCAGGTCACAGTTAAAATGCTCGAAATTGAGAAATGTGAAAAGGTGGGAGCAGTAGTAGTAAACGTAATGTTGAATTAAAGTGCGAAATAGTTGTTCCTTAACTCACGACGTCGGAACGAACTGAAGAGACGGCATTAAAACCCATGAGTGTGATTATTTCATTAACCGTTTTCCCCTTGGAGTGACAGGAGAGCGGACGGAAATCCAAGTCACGGATTTTAAAGAGATCCAATGGAAATAACCTTAAAACCTTAATTCAGCTCACTCATCCCAGAGTTAACAACGGCCTTTAGCGTACAAAGAGAAAGACGCAAAGGCTACTAATGCCTTTTCAACGTGAGTCGCAAATTTGAATGAGAAATAAATCAAATAAATGAGAATATATTGTTTCAAACTGACGTGAGGCCTTAATTTCCGGAACCAATTTGAATTTTATCCCATTAATCAGCATATGGAACTCGGAACATGTAGAATATAGAAATGGAGCTTTTCAAGCGAAATTCATGCTTTGCTTAATGCTGGGAAAGCAAAGTGATAATGCCAATTTTTTTTGTATCTCACCAAAATTGAATTATAAAATAGGTTACGTAAGCGAATTAATTTCGAGTATCGTTAAATACATAATTTTGTGTTGCAATTTGATGCTAAATGTGAGGAAGCCTTCAATTGGCGCAGCTCCCGATCTTGAAATTAAACAACTTTTTACCATTGTTTCAAACTTTATTAAATATTTAAAGGCTATTCCATTTTTTAATTTATAATAGCCAAGACATTATTGCCGGCAGTGTACTAATCTCAGCCAAAATTGAGAAAGTCATCCCGGGTGACTTTTGCATCATCAATAAAATTCATGAATTCATCGCGATTCTACTTCGATAAAAAATCAATTCATCGCGAAACGCCAAAATTTTAAGGCTTAGTAGTGGTTGATTTTGCCTAGCAACAAACATTTTCAGCTCATCATGTATAATTTTTTGTCAGCAAAATATGTATTCAGTGGGTGACTTTACTTGGACGACAAAATACATGAATTCGTCGTGAGAGACATAACATCGCGAAATAATTTAAATCGTCGCCAAAATTTTAAGGCTCATCGCGGATGAATTTATTTCGCAAACAAAATTCACCTGTACACCGTGGATCGTGTGTTATTATAAATTTCCCGCAGAATTTTTATGTCTTAATCGTAGATGGGTTTACACGGACGACGAAATGCATGAAATCATCGCGAACGATGTAAGTATCGCCGATCCACAATAATTTATCTTATTTCTATAATAGTTTGTCGGCAAAAAATTATAACTTTTAACAGGTAATTTGACATCATCGTAAAAATTTATGAAACATCGCAAGGGATTTTATATTACCGTCAAAATTTATCAAATAATCATAGGTAATTCAAATAGTTCATCAAACATCGCGGTAGACTCCATATCGCCGATAAAATTCTTGTATTTTTCCTACATCAATAATTTAGAATTTCATCGCCAATGTTATAGCGATTAAAAATCTTCAAAATTTAGAGACACTACGACTATACAGCTACATTTAAGGAATCATCACGATGTCCTTAAAATTGCTATGTTCTTTCCTTCTGTTATGTCTACTCGCACTAGAAACTATTTGAAACCACTTTTAATTTTAAGCGGAAAGCGTCGCTTGACACACTACCAAAAAACATGGCAATATTAGCACTACATTACTCACACCGAATCTGATTGTTTATCTAGGCAAATTAGCAACTAAATGTAAATGCTGACTCGGCGCTGAAAGGAAAGGGATGATATTTGTGCAGTTGTCTTGTCACTTGTGGAAATAATGGGCTAAAAATGTTTGGAGTACATTACTAATCCACATCTGTACGCCTCTCACCTTATTCTTCTCTTTGATACTGAGCCGAGAGATGAGTTTGCGGAATTTGGAATCCATTGTTACTCAAGAGATAAACGGAAAACTTCTAAATGCCAATTTTATTAAACAAATGAGCGTGAAATCACACTTATAAAATTGTCTCTTCCAAATTGAAACGAAGTATTTTTCAAGATTTCAAGTCTCTCTTCACTTTTTGTTATTTGTTTGTTGGTTTTGGTTTGTTTTTTTTTTGGTGAAGGAAGGTATCTTCTTGAGTAGGTTCCGAGTCGTATCTCCGTCTCTCCTTTGTTGATTGTTTTATTTGATGTTTGAATTGAATGGTAGTTTTGTGAATGAAACGGAGAGAGAAACTAGTTTGGCTATGTTTGGGATTAGGGATGCATCCCTGGAGTTTGTTGATGGGCTGAGTGAGGACAATAGGAGATGGTCACAACCACCAAGACCGTTGTCACGATCAAGACTGCTCTCAGTAATTTTTAAATGGTAAGAGGAATGTCTATTAAGGGCCTGACCTCAAAACTTCAGACGGCAAGCTCAAGATACCGGCTTGAGGCTTCAGTCCGTAAGGGAAAGGAAGGAGATGCTATGCGGCTTCCACACAGGAGCATGGAATATACGATGGAACAAGGTTTGGATTTAGGATTCAGGATGTAACGTGGTGTTATTTTCGAAGAAGTTTAGATTTTGAATTTTGAACTAGAATTTAAAAGAAACAATTAAAGTTAATAAATTAAATATTTTTTATTTACACTTCTACTTAAGGGTCTTGTCCAGAGATTGGGCGTAGCCGGTCTCGACTAGTGCATGCTATAGCCAGATATTGAGTTGATAAAATGGACTCTCCTCAGTGCATACTGATCGTAGAGTCTCCAGGTTTTTTGCAACAGACTGAGAAAGAATCAGTCTACAAGTTTATCTCACCGTTTTTTGATTAGTCGTCACGGCAAAAAATTATTACTGCCTCAACGTCGTGCCTGAATTCAGTTCAGTTCTTTGGGCAAAAATAACTTTATGCAGTGACCATGACCACTGATCAAAGAAGTGTGAGATTAAGTTGTAGATTGGTTTTTACTCCATCTGTTGCTAAAAACCCGAGACTCTACAATCAGTATTGACTGAGGAGACTCAATCTTTCCAACTCAATATCAGGCTATAGCATGCACTAGCCGACCGGCTACGCGCAATCTCTGGATATGACCCTTTACATATTTGTGCGATGTAGGAACATGATGATTTTTTCGAAGATTCTGAGAATTTTAATTTTGATCTGTGATCAGCATTAGGAAATGGGAAATACTTGGAACGGAATGGTCTTGGAATGAACTAGGAAAAATAAGAATTATCACAAAAATTTTAAAATATAAATAAACCAACAACGTCTAAACGTCGAATAAATTTGGGTGTGAAATGTGGTCAAATGCAAATTTACATGGTGTAGTATTCATACGCTTAAGAAGCGTCAAAAATTTAGGCCTATTAATATGTATTGATTTAGGCGTTTAATGAATTTTTAAGAGTTTTAAAAATGTTTTTATTGTGTTCTACAAATTGGTTTAAATAAAATATATCAGGCTACTTGTCAATTCTGATCACTAAAGAATTGTAGTGATGAATTCGCTCTTGTCCAGTTAAAAACATGTCTTGATTTACTAGATTTTGTCGAAATCTCAATTTGAATTGAAATTCAATTCAAATCGAATTGTCAAACTTTTCCGGACATTTCACAGAACCTAAATAAAATGTATAAAAAATTGAAGCGGATTTCGATAATAAGTTGAAGTTGAATTAAGGAACATTGCCCACACGATATACATCTTAACGAGAACAGTATGGTATACATCCAGGTTATACACCCGTGATTTACACCTGTCAAAACGACTCTAGTCTTTTTCGGGCGTTTCGGTAGAACTTACCACCTTCTTATTACCATCTAAGCATATGTATAGCCTAGTAATTTTCCAGTTGCTGGTGAGTATCCGAACCATGTGATTATAAGAATATGTTTAAATCTTATAACGTAGATTCTGAATGACGTTTATTTGAGAATACAATGAATTGATTTAAAATTGAAATTTTATTATCTTATTTTATACTGAGAACTTACACTGAAGTAATGGACGATAATTTGTTTAGAATATTCTGTATTTTTAAGAAACTTTTTCTATACTAGGACGGAATTTGTACTCAACCCGAATCCAAATCCTGATCATCATTATATTGTTGTTTGAATTCCACAAACAGCGCTTATACCGTAACTCCGCTCAGAGCCAATGCCCATTGCCCATGCAAACATACCTGTATCCGTAATTGTTGAAGGAGTAATAGTATTAGCGTAATGCTAAGGAGTGGGAGAAACAGTTTCACTTTTTTTTTCAACAAAAATGCAGCAAAACTCCCAAAGTTATCCCATCATGCTAACCAAGCGAGTCGAGTATGTGTGTGTACGAGAAGACCAGTTATTATGGGGCTTATTTATGACTCTTATTCATTTACCTCTTCACAGGTAAAGGTAATCGTAAGCATAATTGGACGTGGTCTGTTTTGATCTGGTCAAGTATTGCTCATTATATCAAAAGAAACAATTATACTTTGTTTTGTATTCTATGTATTTGATATTAGAAAATCTCGAAATTCATAGTTCACACACTTGAGTTGGGTTGGTTTGGTTTTGGGCTTTGGGTCTGGTTAGGCTTCGTAATTCCTATTCTTTAATTCTTCCACTTTTCAATTAAGTGACTGGGTTAGGGCTCGACGCCTGGCTGGCACACGTCTACCGCACAATACTTCAGGAGCCATGCTGTGCTCTGTCCTGTTTTCCTTTTTTTAGATTGGGAAGAAATCAATTTTGAGGTTTGGGGAATTGATTAAAGGAAATTAGAGATCTCAGCTGGAAATTAGCTTCTTTTTGAGTAGCTACCGGGTTAAATGATCTGTGCACTCATACTGCTTCGGTCCAGCGATTTAAGAGTCGGTTCATCTCCATTACCTTCAGCTTAAATTCAGGACTGAATACGTTTTTTTAAAGGAATGAGGAACTAGAATTAAGCATGCATCCACGGAATCTAACAATTTCGTGTCAAGTTGAAGTTTGTGACAACACGCGATGGTAATCTAAAGAGCGTTAGCCTGCATCAGTGTAGCAGTAATTCCGGATTCGCATGCAAAATGTAAAATATTAACAGGAATCTGCGAAACAAAACGAGGCTCCGTGTAGAAATTAAAGACAAAGACTGCATTCTTGTTGAATATTTTATTGCTTTGAGAAGAGATTTTAAACTGAAGTTGACTTGAGAATTTTGTTTCAATTCAACACGGAAATTGATCTTAACTCCAACTGGGACTACGTTAAAATCTGTTGACGGATCAACGCTGACAATTTTTACATGCTCATATAATACACTAAATGCTAAAAGTGCATCCAACTTTGGTTAGGTTTGGTAATTTCAAATTCCATACAAAATGGCTTTAGAAACAAAAACAAGCACGCCTTGCAGATCGCAGTGAAAAGAAAAGCAATATATTATTGGATTTGAAAAAAAGCGAATATCAATACAATTGCATATTTGAAATACAAGAAAACGAATTGGTGAATAAAGCGTTGTAGTCTGTCGGTTTAAATGCACATGTAATGAAATAGTATTAATTGATTAGCATTTTGTAAAATTAAATAAATTAGAATTCCACGTCATTTAAAATCTATGCATTATAGCGAACAAATTGCAGGTTATACATACATAGTTATCTGCTAAAGGTAGCCTGTGAAGGTGTGTCTCATCCTGCCCCAGTCACAGTGAGCAAAACTTTTAAATCCGCTCTCATACTAATATCTACCGTTGTTGTACTTGTACATATAAGAGTTTAGATTTAGATACTAAAATATCTATTAATTTATAAATAAATTATGATATAAAAATACACTAGACATCAATTAAACAAAATTGCATGCATTATAGTTAATCAGAAATCCTTTAAAATCACAGGTTTCATTAAACAGTTCGTAGCCGAGCTTATCTAAATAGCTATGCCCCGAGAGCGACAGTAGTAAAAGCTGTAAAAATGTGAGTGAGTACATTAGCATTTAGCATATATTAGCGGAACTTTCCATTAAAACTGAGAGGATCAAGGATCAGGCTTCAGAAGCAGGTAGCTCCTTTCAGATTTGTCAGTAGTCAAGTCACCGCGAGCAATAAAACAGAACACACTTCATCTTCACTATCCTCAATCTCCATGTAACTGTTCCTCACCCATACATACTCCAATCTTCAATTCAATACAATCATGTTCGCATCAGATCCATTATGCATAGACACATAATATTAAAAGTGATTCAGATGTCAAATCACTTTTCTTTTCCTTCTTTTCATCGTTTTTTATAGTGTTGACGACCGTCGCCAGCCGACTCAAGCCTGTGAACTTGAACTCTCGCTTTTCAACCGGCTTCCCTTTGGATTCTTGAGGCGTAGCCAATATTCTGTGAAAAAATTGATAGCAAAATTTTTTTGCGGGAAGGTTGCAATTTTTTTTTGCAAAATGCTTCAGGTGTTCGTTCGATTTGATAGATCGCTGTGGAATTCTTCTAGAATTTTCAGAAAATAATAATACTCTATTTAAAAATTCGAACGACAAAGGCGATTAACTTTATAAATTTTAAATTAACAAAATACTTAATAAATTGAGAAGGTTAGAACTGAATCCCTGATTATTTCTGCGTGCGTAGTCAAACCATGGCACGCCACCGCTTAGAATTCCTTCATATCTGTTCATATTCGTGTTTCCTTGAATACGGATCTTCCCACGTAGCCAGGTACTGCATCCGCGTTGAGCACGTACAGAGGAAATGCACAAACTGTACGAGACTAGCATTATTTATTCACTCTAAAAAGAAGCATCTGAAAGGCTATTGTATTACAATTAAAGAAGTTTAAAGGGAAAGCGTTTTTCTTTGTAAAAACGGAATTTCACATCTTTTTCTCTTTTTTTTTTGGTAAATTACAGCACTATTGACTCTTGTCAATCGTAAATCGTAAATCGTCCCTTAAGAGATCAGCTAATGTCGTATGCGCTATGTAATGCTAATTTATACGGTGAATCAAATTGACACAAGTCAGTGATCTACGAAGCAGAAGCTATGAGATCGGCGTGTGTGGAAAGTGCAGGGTGGGCGCATTGATTGTACACAGCTTTCACAAGTTCTTCGAAGCAACATTGCAATTTTAATGTAGAATGAATTTTCGTATATAATGCACAATTTTTTGTATAGCAGGAAAAGTTGCAGCTTTTATTGTTGCAATTTTAAATGCTGCCGCTTCCGTGGTATGCTTTAGTTATGCGGCGGGTTTCATGTTGACATATTTAGTATTGTGATATTTAATGCTGCGAATACAGATTAGTGTTGCTGTTTTTTTAAATGATTGATTGCGATATGTGGATTTCATGTTGAGATAATTAATGTTGCTGTTTGTCTTGCGGGTTTTAAGTTGCGATACTTAATCTTGCTGTTTATGTTGGGCGTTTTATGTTGCGGCATTTAATACTGCGGTTATGTTATGGTTTTTATTGTTGCCATTCTATGTTGCAATTTTTAATGTTGCGGTCTTTATTTTGCGTTATTTAATGATGCGGTTTTTAATGTTGTTTTATGTGGCGATAGATTTTTAATGTTGTTGTTTTATGTTGCGATATTTAATGATGCGGATTAATGTTGTTTTATGTGGCGATTGGTTTTTTATGTTCTTGTTTTATGTTGCGATATTTAATGCAAGGGTTTTAAATGCTACTTTTTAATGTTGCAATTTTTAATGCCCCGGTTTTTGTTTTGCAATATTTAATGCTGCGATTATGTTCTCGTTTTTGTGTTGAGTTTTATGTTGCATTCAATCTACATACAAGGCTATTTTATTGTTCCGGTTTTTATGTTTCGTTATGTTACGATTTTAAATGTAGCTTTATTTATATTTATATTTATGTTGCGGTTTTATATTGCGATATTTAATGAAACGAATTTTTATCTTGTTTAATGTTGCGGTTTGATATTCCGATATTTCATTTTTTAATGCTGCAGCTTTTAATGGAACCCAAACTCTGCAGCCTGGAAACTTAAGTTCAAATAAAATCGATGACATTTTTATAAATTTTTCCAAACGATCTTTAAAAAATTGATAGTACATGGACGAGTGATCCTAGCAACAAATCGATGATTTACATTGTTGAGCCTATCAAGGCTCAAGTCCACCCTGTACACACTATTTGCGTTACATTTCACTATTTTTAGCAAAGCACAGCTTGACGCAATTCACCCAAACAGCATTTCAGAGAAATGCTGCAGTTGCCAAGAAACTGCATCATAAATCCACTGAGCAGACGATGATTTGTAAACATTAAGCTACAATTCGACGCACGATTCCCACTGATCAAAATGTCAAAATAAAGAAAACTTGTGTTGAGCATCACGTTTCAAGAAATTAAACATTAGAATCCCATGTATCAAGTCTCCATACACACATCTCTATTTAGTCAGTCTACAGTATTGCAGAAGAGGCAATCAGTCAACTGAAAGGAGGCAGAGGCTGTTCTGCATTCGTAATTGGATTTCAGGCTTTAATTGTATTATTTTATTCTTATCCCCATCATCACCAAGCATCATAAACTACACTTGGCATGGCAAAGCTTTCATTTGGTAGGAGATCTGGGCTTAAGCATGAGTTGAGATTTTGGGTGATTTTGAGATACGTTGGGTGCAATTATTTGGAAATGAAGAGCTCTCCCCTAAAAGGAGATTTAATAATCCATCATCATCGTACATAATTACTTACACTGATTCGGAACTATCTTCAGAACATGTCGTAGCGTCGTACTCGTAGTACATTTGATTTGATTGAAAGGCATACTTAACCTAAATATTTTCAATATTAAATAAATAATGATTTTACATATTATTTTTTAAAAATATTTTTAAAAGGTATTTCGATTTAATGCAAAAACTTGTTATACACACAGGGTGGGCATCAGAATTGGAGCCATTTTTGACATATTCTGCAGTTTGAACCAAAAACCCGAGCCCCATGAGTTAAACATTGTCAAAAATATAACCTAAGGTTGTTCTATGTTCGAGTCTCCATGCTTAAGCACGGCACGCACTTTTAAACGCGCCAAAAATTGAACTCAATCTTGTTAGCACAATATGAATTCAATTTATGTTTTTAAGAATGTTTGATTTAATTTTAAGTCTTCTGGCAAATGCTCTCGATTTTCTATTATACTGTTAAAATTTTGAAATTGATTTTTAAAAGCTATTGTTACGAAATTCTGATTTTAGACCAAAAGGTCTTATGGGATGATGCTGTCTGTCTGTCTGTCTGTCTGTCCGTCCGTCTGTCTGTCGTCAGTTTTGCGGAAGCGCAGCGCAAATCGCCTATGTAACATGG
>JAQFYU010003412.1:0-10078 GCA_034694905.1 Ceratophysella granulata | reverse complement strand
CCGTCGTCTGTGAGCTCCCCGTGTCATTTTTTCTACTTTCAAACTTTGACCCGCTCACCCGAGTTATCCGTCCACTTTTGACAAAACATTGTAGAGTACTTTATTGTCAAGAATGCGATTTTAAACAAAAGTTTGAGGTTTTCAAAGTGGTGTGTGGTAAGTGTGTGGCGTGAATTCTGTTTTCGATCAAGGACTACTTTTGTGTCAAAGTTCATCGTCACTTTTAACCAGGTAAGGGTACACCAAATGAATAGAAAACTGAAACTTAAATTCTTTCTAAATTCAGCTTTCCAGCGACATAACAGTCTTAATACTAAGCCGTGTACTTTGGCCAAGCTGGCGGGTTGAACTTTGGCCATGCTATTACACCTAGGAGAGGGGCGCATGTATCAACGCATGAGGTCTGCCTTAAGTGCTGATATTCCGCTTTTGGATAAATCCCGACTTATAATTGCACATAATTACGCTTCCTCTTACATATGTTGCCAATGGAAATAGATTAGTCGATAGGTGGGAATAAGCTACCTAACTCATTCATGCTAGTTAATCAAACTGGTGTTTGAACCAAATACTTCATTTTTGTGGAACGTCATGTTAATGCATACATTGACTCTATAATTAGTTTTTTTCATTTTAACTAGAATTGCCTGCCTCAATTTGAGCAACTTCACTTTCTCATATCATAAGTGGCATGGCTGTTGGTCTCGATTGTCTTCTATGTTCTAGACTCCTCCTCAATTTGCCTGGAGCCCGGTCTCATTTACCAGTTTATACTGTTTATTGCCGTATTATTATTATCATCGCCGTTGTTTACTGGTCAGCTCACTAAGTTAATTATATAGTACGTTAATATGTTAATAATATTTAAGTTCAACACATTCAAGATGGAAACGCGCTAAAATTTAATTGACCCTAGTCGTGGGCACGAATCCAAATCCGAACAAGGTGAAATGACTGTCCAATCAACCAATTACCTTAGAATATTATTTATTGCTTAAATCTAACACTTTGAAGCCATTGTTTTCAACCGGATTTAACTTTTAACTTTACTTTACTTAAATATACAGAACTTACTAGGACCCACTGATATTGTTGAAATAATTGTTGATTGTTAAAATAATTGACGAAAAACCATAACATAAAGCGTAGACGATACAAGCGCAGCAGTGGCAATAATATTACCTTACATTAAACAAAAAACAGCTGTAAAAACTCTAATTTTGAAGCTTGATGCATGCTAAAAATTAGTGTATTGTAAATACAACATAGATTGTGGTGCGTGTAAATTATTCCACCCAACAATTTTTAAGTGTGCGAAGAAAACCTCTTTTCAGTGTCATGGAACATTCTGAAAATCGCATCAGATAAAAACCGGTCGTCTTAATGGGTTGGATTTTTAGGCCGTGAGTAAATGATGATGCTGGTGGTCTCTCGTCTCATCAGCAACGGCAATCCGAAGGTCATTTCATCTTAATTTCCTTGGATATATTTTGAAGTGATATTTATCTTCCAATTTCTATACAATTCATAGGATAGCGTCGTGAATTCGCCTAGAAGGTATTTATGAACTTTCACTTGAACAAATATGTAGTGAAATGTATACAATCGGACTTAATACCTATAATACTCTATCAATTAGTAAATAGTAGTTCACTAATTTACCTTTCGACAGGAATATTTTGTGCTATAATATATTAGTACTCTTTTTCAATAGGTGAATATTCACTAATTGGATATTGCACACAATATGCAAAACAAAGTATTTGGGAGTCTGTATTTCTGGTCATCTCGTTTCCTGAAATGTATACAAGTGAGAAGTGACACGAGTATGAAATTGCAAATCTTTATGCTAACGGAAGCATTTTGAGTGTTTTTATTATATGACACTGTAGATCGTACAATTGATTCCAGGTAGCTTAGGCAAATGGTTTTAGGCAAATTTAAAGAGTGACGGCCAAAGGGCCTTTAGGAAACTGCTTTTCTGCAATCTGAGCTTTTAAGTTTATCTGTGGATTAAATATTTAATGTTATTTTAAGATTTAAATATTATTTTTGAATAATTATGATTAGTATTGAAGTTTAAATTTATTTTTATATTACAGTGAGTCATCAAGATTAGGGATAATTTCTTATCTTTTAGACTTCATTCGTCTCAACGCGGGGGCATGGCTGCAGCTGAGAAACGACGCTGCTGAAGGCTTTCCATAGCGGCTGATTCAAAGTACAGAGAACGCCACCTCCACGGACCCTCTGGTGTTCCTGTTCAAATTGAATTAATATTGGATAGGATGAATGATAATTAAGCTAAATCAGGAGCACAAAAACATGTTATACTTAAATTCAAGCTTAATTTTGATCATTAATAGTCTTTCTTACCATTCGGTTGAGATCTCCAATGCAAGTCCAGAAGTTTGGATTTTCCCCAACAGCCCATTTGGAATGATCCGAATGTGTAGTAAACTCCTGCTTTTCCAGATCACTGGTCAGAATATTGTGGACCGGAAATTTAGTTGTGCAGTTGGAGGGATACGGATTTGGGCCATTCAACCAAGACTGAACGTTTAGTGCAGATTGAAGCTTGGGCCCAATCCAGTCGACGTAGATTTCTGTGAACAAGAAGCATGCCTTAGAAATGCGTTGCTCTGGTTCAGTCATGATAATTTATGATAGGTCAGGCTAGTTTAGTGATATATTTTGTTTTGTCCAAATCACATGCATACAAATTTGAATTTGAATTTAGTAATTTATTCAAGTGTCAGATCAATTTCAACAGCATTGTCAAATACATATAGACAACGTCGCGGAAATCCGACGTCATCGCTCTCTTGGTGGATTTCAATTGAATATTTAAATTGAATGGATATTTGTATGCGTATTTGCGTTTTTATTGGGAGAGCAAGGGAATTGTTTGCATTTTTCACAAGCTTACCTTTAGTGAATTTGGGTCCCTTTGCGAATACGAAGAAATTCAAACTTCCTGCTTGTATCTGGGAAAGTTGGAAGAATGGCGGAGTTGGAGGATGCTTCTTGACTACACGAGAGAGCGTTGGGAGCAACTTAATGAATGAAGTTGGAATTGAGGATGCAAACACATTTGGTCTTGTAATGAGCAAAATCGGTCCGACCTAGTTTCAAGAATTAAGTTAGTGTAGTCTACATATTCCGAAATGTGAATTTCGAAGAGTGGACTCATCATCATCATGCATTTGATGTAAAAGTTATTAAAGTTTGACCTGTTTGTCAAGCTGGTCCAAAGTCAGACTAAGACAGAGAAAGACCTGACCATTCCGCAGACCCGTTTTTGGATAAGAATAACTGGATTTTGCAGTAGCTGGAAAATGAGGCGCGGAATGGACCAACCAGATTCCGCCATCCTGTTTCATTAGAAGCACACCCTTCGTATGTCCATCATCGTTCACTGTTGCACCTGTCGGTGGCTGGTCGTTGTAGACCAATGAAGCAACAGTTGAATCCTGTTTAAAACAATTCAGAATTTCATTTTGAAGCATGAAAATCTATCCTAACCTACAAGTTTTAATTACAGATAGCAGTTGAATATCGAAGTCTATAATACGCATTTCAAATTACTGTACGTTTTTCAATACCTTGGCGAACAGCGGCTGAAGCGTGATTCCGACAATTGACTGAGAGTCATTTATAGACTTGCTGGATTCTGTCCATTCCAAGGAACCAGGCGTGATGAATGCATAACCAGAACCAAACTCGAAGATCGGAATCGGAGATTTGTGGATTTTGGGTAACTTGTAGGCAATAAACCTAAAGAAATTATATTATATAACTCATACTATATTATTATTTAACATCATGAAAATCAAGAACCAGATTCTTGCACCTGTAGTTTAAGGTATAAAACTTGACATTAGCTGACTTTATTTGAAAGAATCTAGAAAATACAAAACGGCAAATGCATACTTAAGGCACTTGAACATTAAATATTTGACAGAAATAAAGTATTTGCATAATGTACATGCATATATATTTTGTCCAATCAGTCAAAGCGACATAAGCTCAAAATACGTTACCAGTCAACACTGTTTCCATCCTCATCCTTGCACCGTATTCCTTCACCTCCAGAATTCGCCCGAACAGAAGTCAACAGCAAATAGGCAAACACCACGAACAAAGACAAAGACTTCATTCCTGTAAACAAAATTATTGAAGGCGAAACAGTTTTTAGGGCTGAGAGCTAAAACAAAGCTATTGCTCCAAAGAAAACTTTTCTGACGATAGAATAATTTCTTGCGGTGTCAATGCGTCCGACTCGGCATCGATAACTACAAAAGAGAGAAGATCCTCTTTTGTCCCAAATTATGAGTACCAGTAATCAGTAAGTACATATAAATACAAATAAATAGAAAAAGTGTGAGCCACAAATGGGCAGGAAGCTGTTGCACATGATTATTTGTACCCAAGTGAAAACTATCTCATTTTGAATGAATATCCTCAAAACAGGGTTGTGAAGTGAAGTAGTGATGAATCGCCTTGCTATTTTAATTTCGTATCGACACTTCAACACTACAGAATTGAAACAGTGATCAGCAAATTTGGAAGCCACACAATTCTTATTATGATTTAAATACCTTGACCTCGACAAATATCAACCCTGTTTAAAGTGTTTGTACCTAGAAAATTAAACCTCACTAAGACAAGTGTACTGGAACTTGTACAACAGGCGTCGGGATGATGATTGATGATATACAGCTTCCTTTCGTTTCATGGTGTTAAAAGTTCAATTTGTGTGTTCTGTTCCTTATTCTTCTTCTGGGTCTGAAGCATTTCTAATCTTCCAATGAACAGACAAAAGCTGATGCATACATGACCTACGAACTGAACCCTACATTACAGCTTGAAGCCGCAAGTCACAAAATAACTGCGGGTCAATACTGATTGGAAACATATTCTCGATCAATCCCAAGTGTTGAAAGATGATTTGTTGATGACGGGCGGGCAAGAAAAGAAGAATTTGAACTTGTGTTAAACCTATTTTTATTGTGTAAAAGTATATCGTAATTAAAAATGCCTGTAGTGTGGTGTTTAAAATGTGTCAATAATAATTTATATTTAGTTTAGTTTTTAATGCACTGGAACGGGTTTAAATATGCAAAAGTGTAAAAATACATACAACTACGGTTTCATTGGAAAATCGATGCAAATATGCGATAGCCTGACAATTAATATTCTAGGATTTGAATTAAAGTAGATTGAACGTCAATTTTATTATATAATTACAACAACTTTGAACCGGACATGTTATGAACTAAATCCCAACGATTAGGTCGTCATCTACAGATTTTGCATAATACCTTTCAAATACTCTTATGTGGCTTTTGTCCGTAACTTAAAACCAAATTCTAGAGATTTGCATCACTATTCATGTACTTTGTCCTTTTTGTAGCCTGAGTTGCCTGGCCTTACAGGACGGCTCTATTTTATAAGTAGTAATTCTTATTGTAACTTCATTTAAATATTTGTAATTTATGGGGGTGAATTTTCCGGGGTGAATTTTCCGGGAGCGAATTGTCAAAATTCAACAAAACGTCACACTCATATTTTTTGATAAAGCCAGTTCTTACAAAGTAATGCACATGTTTTGTGAAACAATATCCGGAATCAAATTCAATTATAAATTAAAATTCAAGCATCACACAATTACCAATATATATATTTTAATCTCGCTTCGTCTTGGATTTATCCGAATCAGCATCGGTTCCGCCGTACGTGGAAGCGGAGCGACTGATCTTTGTCAAGTTTATCAGCTGTTGCATTCCCAAGTAGGCTGGAATAATAAGACAATAACCAATTATTAACATGATCATGACTGATGCTGATGACCATCGGATATTAAAGTTAATAAGAAAATTAAATGCAATTAAAATTGCAGAAATTATAATTGTAGGTAGAAAATGAGACAAAATAAGCCTACCAAAGCCCATGAAGCTCGCTGCTATGAGTACATTCACAAGAGATCCGGAAGTGAGCAGTTTGAGTAGAAAGTACAAGGCCGGCAGAAGAGTTATAGCTGACCAGCAGAACGTGTTGACTAGTGAATAGTATCTTCTGGGCAACTCAAAATATTTGTATTTTTTATATTCTTCAAATTCATCTCGAGGGTCATACTTCCCAGTTTCCAAAAAATTGTCCATCAACTTGTCCTGTCAAAACACAACATAAGCTTCCATCAGGCTAAATTCTTTTAGAACGACTTCCCGTGCTAAATGACGGTGATTAATTTAATGATGACAGTGACATTGCACACCCAGATATATTTGAAAAGGATAAATTATTTAAGATTACACATTTATAATTGCATCGCTTGGCATATTTTTTAAAGTCATCCTATTTTCATTTTTTTCGACGATAAAAGCCCTGCTCTTGCAGAACTCACTTGAAATAATGCATCACCTATTTCAATATTTCTTAGGCGTTTTCGAAAAGTCAGTAGTCAAAGCCTGTGCCGCAGGCTGAGATTGTATGTATGTACAATGCATCTAACATAGGCTATAAAGCTAACCTTGTGCTGATATAGTCGATGAAGCCATTGCGCTGCTTGCTCCGGGTCGTCTGGAACTTCCTCCATAGGAATTCTTCTCATTATCATATGTCCAGTAACTGATCTACCGTTTAGCATACTGAATACGCTTGGCTCAGGTTCACTATCCCTGTGATTTAAAATTATCATCTTAGTTTACTTTAGCATCGATATTTAATGTTTTTAAAATTACAAAGCAATAAGCAAAATGCGCTACACACGCATAGAGGCCATGTACACACGTCAAGTGATTCCCAGCAATGAGAACTTGATTTTAAGTTTCAGATTGACTTACTTGGGGAATGCAACTGTGACATCATAGATGGCTGGTACTTTGCCCTTGAGATGTGGTAAACCAGCAACAAAACCTCGAGTACGAGGCAGAAGGTGGTGTTTTAATTCCGGTAGTCCTTTCTCCCGTGCAACGGCCATGCTCGCCTTATGTTTCGCTGGCGTAAATCGGGTTCCTTCGGGAAACATTGTCAGCTGAAAATTGGAGAATTTGCAATAGTATCATGTTAGTTGGATTAAATTTCCACTTTGATATTTAAACACTTTATTTCCGAAGAAATTTTAAAGGTAAAATCAAAGTTCTTCGTTTTGGCTACAAAATATTAAAAAACTCTCCTCTATAACTAATCGGACATACTTGAGCTATATCAAAATCGTATTGATATTTTTCTAAATAAATTATCGTATTTAAAAAAATAGCATATGCTGAGGAAGATCCATATTTGAGAATGTTAGGATGCAGTTTTACTTACAAAGAACGGATATGGATAGTTGACGAGACGGTTGAGCTGTTTTCCAAGGCTCTTCTTGTCCTTTTCCCAGTTTCGTTCGAGAAATATGATTTCCTGAAACTTCCATGACCATCCAAGCACTGGTGCCCATTGTAGTACTTTCTTCACGTAGACCTTCGCATTCTGTGATAATATTCAGGCGTTTAATTCAATTCAAAAATCAAATACTTGGAGATCCTATTATTTATTTTTTTTGCTTATCAGCAAAACCTTGAACTCACTTACTCGTTTCTATTTTAATGTAAAGGGAATCTGAAGGTAATCAAGGATGTCTATTGCGATAATCAGGTGCGGGAAGATTTCGGGACGTAAAAAGAATTGGGGCTTCATAGTTCAACTAATATTGAAAATCAACGTGTGTGGTATATTAGACCGGATCTATTTCCATCGTGCGAATTATTCTACTTTTGCTAATGCAAATTTGCGTGTACTTTAGAAATATCCATTCAACAACTTCCAGACAAAAGACTATTGAATTGATTAATCTGACTTGCGGGCTGCGTGTATTATTGTCTCATCCCGACAGGCAACATCGAATATGAAAATGAAACAACGAAGCATGACAAATCCATAATTGTTTCACTACATCTCCTTCTTGAATTATTAAACACTACTAATTTTTTCGAAGATTTGAACATTTTTCGATTCACTCGGTATATTTTTCCAGCGTGTTTACTTACTCCAAGTACTTGAAGTCGATCACAGACAAGCCATCCAAATAACCAGTCAACTTCGTAACAATGATTGAGGAGAAGATGAGCATGTTCTTTTCCAAAGTATTCCTTGGCAACTTCGGGATCCGCATATAAAATGACCTTCGAACCTGACCACCACTCCGCCAAAAATACAATTTCTGCAAAATAAATAGCAAAATTAATTTAACGAAAAGAAAAACTAAACGAAATCACATGTCTAAAACGCTTTCCGAAAAATCCCAATATTGGTAGTATAGTGCCTATATGCTGGATGGCAGAAAAAACTTGTCACATTGTTTTATATTGGGTCTTTGGACTAGGGTATGACGAAATACAAAAAAAAATGTAACAAGTTGAATTCCATAAAACTCGGTTTAAAATTTTGGATTTCTCGGCTTGAAACTTACGTGAATTGAGCGTATACGTGACGTAGTAATTAAGTTTTCGGTAGAGATCAGGAGAGAAGGGACGGATAGTAATGTACATGGAAGCTTGAACGATGTCAACTACGAGACCCGTGGTCACAAAAGTTATGGCGAAACAAAGATGACAGAACACGAGTTCCTTGAACCACTGAGTCCACGTGGTACGGGAGATTCCACTCGTGTCCATCCCGCTTGCTCCGTACATTTTGTACTTAGAAGCTGGAAGAAATTAAAATATGTTAGACATTTGAATTTTTGAATCAATTTCAGGTCAAACGAGCTGCATTAAAAGATTGTTTTAAAGCAATTGCCGGGAAGTATGATCACTATACATACATACAGACAGCAATGAACAACAATATCCGAAACGGCAAACGATATCGGAATATAATGTTATATTTGACTCTAAAAAATCGGAACCTATACCTGGTAATTGAAAACTGGACTAAATGGGCAGCAATATGGTACAAATTACAGAATAGTGAAATAGTGTACGCGTAGTAGAGAAAATGGAATTACCATTGCGAACTTACGAGCCACCAGGAAAAGATAATGGAGATGTGTCTGGCAATGTCAATGTCAGGTTTTAATGTGTTTAAATTTCAAGTGGCCAATGTATGCTGACAAGTTCACACGTTGTCCGTCTGGACGACTGACGAAATCCAAGCTAGTCGATTTGTTCTCTGAAGTTCAGCAACCATAAACATAGGAAGAATGGGCTAGGGTTCAAAGGTCGACGAGTGAGTCCATGTCCATCATCATCCGATCCAATATCAGCCACAGATCGAGTGTCCCTCGCAATCAAGGTTGGGTGCTAAGTTCTAATAAAATTCCGGTTTAGTCTGCTAAAATGTCCGAAATTCTTTGAAAGCGAAATCTTTTTATTAATTATATGCAATTCTAAACTTACCGGAATTAAAACGTATCACAATGCATTTTGAAAATATATCGGCTAATTGAGAGTTAACCATACAAGCTAAAGTATCATCTGCTACTTGTCACAAAATATAATCGGTAGAAATAAAAAAGAAATTATTGTTTTGCAGAATTTGAACGGGGAAGAATTCAATTTATGAAAAACTACCATTTTAATTATAAATCCTTAAATAAATTGAATTTTCTAATTTTTTAAAGGGAAGAAATCAAATTACATACAATGACGCCTAGCCTAAAGAGTTAGAGTTTCCGTTACGCTCTTTTGCAATTCTACAACTAAAATCTTTTAGCCTTAGCTTTCCTATTATACTTCTATACTGTGTTTAGAGATTAAGGCATACGACCGGCAAAACATATTGTGAGACACGTACTCATATACTAACCATAATATGGTTACTACCAAAGTGCATTACACGCTACTACCAAAATCAGTTAATCATTAATGCTACTAGAGCTTGGTACGTAAACTAATGTTCAACGAGATTAACCTAATGTAGGAGTGCTCCCAAAATCTTTGAAAAGTGTGTGGCCAAGCCGGTCTCTGGACTGGAGATCAGGGTCAGATCAGTTTCACGTGCTCTTCTGTTGCCAATAAGGCTGGCTTCGGATCGGATATTTTTCAAATCCGATCCGATCCGATCCGATCCGAAATATTTCGGATGGGTTGCT
>JAQFYU010003411.1:0-10080 GCA_034694905.1 Ceratophysella granulata | reverse complement strand
TGGTTAAACACTATAGTAAAATTATTTTAGTTTTGTTTGTAGCAACAGAACAGCAAAAACGAAAAACCAAAAAAAAATCACAAAATCGAAAATAATAAAAATTTTAACAAAATTAAATATTGATTGAATCACTAATGGTAATAATTTTAGAAATTAAAAGTATGTACAAAACGGATGGGTTAAAATCTTTGAAGATTGAGATTCAAAATTTTTTTTTCTTGTAAAGTCAAAATCTGAAAGTTATACTCCACTTTGTATTAAAAATTATTGATTATCTAAAGTAAACCTCAATTAAGCACTCAAGATTACATTTTCGAGTAGTAAACTCGTGTGGCGAGCAGAGGCACACGAGTTCAAAATTAAACTTCAAACTGAAGCCTGTTTGTCTTAAAAATTACTGATTTTCCATATTAAATCAAATTTAATAAATTATTGTCCAAACTAAAGCGGTTTGATGCTCCCCATTCAAATTCAAAATTCAAAATCTTCAAAATCGGTTCAAATTCTCTTAAATTACAGCTTTAAATCAATTCTAAGGTGTACCAATCGCTTATTGGGTAACAAAAAATTGTAAATTCAACATCACAAAATGCCAATATTATGCCAAAAATGTTTGGTTTATCAAGTGATTTTGTCAAATATTGCTAAAACGCATTGCAAATTTCAAAGATGTCGATGTTCAGCTTAACATGTAACAGCTGCATTCACATAAGCCCAGCCCAGGTGCATGCAACCAAAAAATGTTTGTCCGTTCCGTACACTACTCTACTCCATGTGTCTGCACACCATTCATTTTCACGGTGATTCAAGACGGATTAGACATGTGCGAAATAATAGGATTGAGTTTGCTATTTGTGTCAATTTGACAATTCAGTCAGACTATATCCGTCTAGCCTAGCAACCATTCTTCTCATTGACTACACAAAGTCTACAGATGGTCACGTAAATAAGGCCAGAGATCTTCTGGTCGAACTGTGAAGACGGTTCAATTTGGCATTTCTCCTGTGACTAATTAGTACTGACTCCCTTTGAGGCCTGAATAGGCTCACCTGGCCTGGCCCACAATCCCAAAAGTAGAAACAAATGTAATTACTCTGTCTCCACTCAGTTACTACGAGGTTTTTTTACCCATCTCATTTAATGGACATAATTTTATTCCTGACTTCATCAACTCATTCTTTTCCCTCATGTTTCCGACACGCTCATTTCACACAAATCGGTCAGAGTCATTCATCGAATTCCCATTTTTTTCCCACTGATGATGATGACTCTTCGCATTCTAAAATCCTGGTCAGGGATTAGTTGGCTAATTTTGAAGTTGAAGCCGGAATTCTGCTCCAACTTCTTCAGGTCAAGCAGACGACAGATTGATAAACTTGAGTCGCACTAGGTGGACCGAAACAAATTTAAATTCATTCATTTACATTTAAGAGTTTTTAGCGTACAGACAATAACTACTAACGTTTAGCAAATGATACATTTCCAACTCATCTATTAAAATTGAATGACACCTTATTTAATACAAATTATAAACAATGCAATGAGTGGCGTCAATCTTATTTATTAACTAGCTGACGCATTTGTTAGTGATAATGTTTTTTGATTTGTACCAGTGTTTTGAATTTGACAAAGAACGTGTAACTAGTCGAGTTTCAATCTGCAATTCAAACAAGATGACTGATTTTCTTTCTTGAAAACTTAACAGAGACTTGGTTTTCAATTTATAAAGGTAATGGAAGAGAATTTCTAAGATTTTTTTTTAATGTTTTTTTTTTGCATTATTTGTTTGCTCCTTTAGAACATTGATGTTATGGTTGTGGGTCCACTTTGGGATTTGGCTGGTACCCCACTACGCTTCTGCGTCAAATGCACATGTTATATGGCTGAGGATGAAAGAAGGAAGCCAGTTATCATGTGAATATAAAAAGGCTTATTGTGCAATAAACTAAAAGGTACACGAAAAGTTAACAGTTAATTCATCATGCATCACCTTCTTTAAATACTCGTTTAAGATGTCGATTATGAAAGAGACGAAGAGAAAAGTAATACAAACACATAGACAATTAAATCTCTCAACACACAAGAATTGAGATTCATAAATGTACGAGTACATAAAATTTCACGGTGCATGGTGCATGGGAAATGCAAAATAGTAATTTGTAAGGCTTATGAATTCCGAATCTAAAGTGCAAAATGAATAAAAGCTGCATTTTCTTGCACCTGTTGCACTTCAAGTGTCCTAAAAAGTCCTGAATTCAAAATGAAAAGGTTCTTCACTTCAAAGGAAAGGAAGTATCCCGTTGGAAATTCAGGTGCTCACAATAGAATCACACTGTCACATTCAGTAAACATATTCCATTAGCCGATATTTAGCAAATGTCGAAGGCGTTCTACAGTGCTGCCCACACCGACTGAGCTTAATGATTCGAGTCACAGAGAGTATTGCACATTGCAAATATGGTAAACGACCCTGTTTGTAACGACCCTAAAGTGTAGAATCGGAACTTTTGTTTATTTATTACTTGCTGACCCATGAATAAGTGAATAAGTGCAAGACTGACTTAAAGAGTATATTAAATTGGATTCCCCAATAAATGTATTTCGCCTTCACCTTGCCTTCAGATTTGAATATGGTCAGTGCTTAGAGTACGAAATAAGGGTCAGTGTTCAGTGTCATTTACAACTGCATAATTGATTTACACCTGCATTTTATTATGCTGTGTACTGGGTAGGAATATTTTTTCATGACACATCATCCACTGTTAATGGCAACCGCGTCGATAGCCCAACCAAACAAACAAATTAGTTGTCAAGACACCTTGCAAACAGTCCAGTTGCCCTGGGCAACCTGCCCTGCAACTTGGCCACTCATAAATAATAGAAGGTGATTTGTAGAACTACATTATTGCAAGCATATCTTACAATTTTATTATCTACTGAGTTTCGAAAATATGAATATTAGATTTCATAATAATTCGGAAGTTTGGTTTCATTGTGTATTAATCGAATTAATTACGTTGAAAACGTAATTTCATTTCAATTTAGGTAAAATACATGTATTCAGTCGGGCAGAATCAGTAGGTACGCCGAAGGCGGGCATGTTAAAGCAAAAAATCGGACATACGAGGTACGATATATTTTAATTTGACGGGGGAAAAAAGCCGTCGACAAAATTCAGTTGAATGAAACGCCGTTTAAAATTTTGTACCGTACCGATAAAATTCTATTTCAAAGAATTGTCACACTGAAACAGATGACGAGCTCAGCACAATAATGGCTGCACTGTACTAGTATGCTGTCTTGATTCATTCAGATGACCGGTCGAAATTGACAAGCTATTCAAACTTTCAACTTTAAATGCTTTGCAATGCAATAATTATCTGAATTCTACGTCAAAATTCTTCTCACCCAAGATTTCACTTATTATTAAACATGGTTAAAGGTGGAGATTCTAAAAATAGAATTACAATACGACACAGGAAATCGCTTTTCCAATAATAGCGAAAGGCATCTGTGATTAGCTCCCAATCTGTATTGTCCCACTTCCCCTGACCAATTTTCCTTGATCAAGTCTGACAAGTATAAACTCGAATCATCAAACTCTGAGATTCCAAAGAAAAGCCATGTTTTCCCATGTGCAATTTGTAATCAAGTTCAGAATTAGTCCTTAGCCCGCATGTGAAGCTCATTAGGAGACTGAAAAAGGTGGAATTCATTGGGTGAGTGAGGAGCCAGATGCTGAGACGGGATAAAGGAGCTGGTTGGCCCGACTGCCCAATTGTTGAAGGACAATGGTCAGAAGTAGGTGACTGTGGCACCCAGAGGCGTCCTATCTGCAGAGAAGCTACACTTACAAAGAATTTATCAAACATCCGCTAGCCATTGTCCAAAAAGTGTTTGATGTGATATTGTGGTTATTTTTACTCTCTCAAATGAATATTGGACTTCAGATCAGGCCCAGGCACCTCACGAAAACGGTCACGGGAACTGAAGATGGAGAGTCTCTCGGGAAGGAAATCAACATTCCGACTTCAATACTAAAGAAATGCCAAATAGGAAGAATCTCATTCTAATTTAAATGCCTCTTGGCTATCATTGAATTCTGCTCATGCTATTTGAGCACATGGGCCTTTTATGCAGGTTCACGTCAAGCTTCGGCTTGAATGTAAACTGTGATTATTACGAGTAATTATTATTTAGCCTCAAGTCAGTGTGTGACTAATAATTGTATGTCCATTAATTTTAATAAGTATGTGCATAAATTGTGAGGATTTACAAAGCTATTCTTAGGATCAATAGTGGATGAATCGACGCACACGCACAGCTGCAAGCTACCGCAGCAGATGAGCAAGCAATGTTGTACTAGTTCAAATATTGTTATATTGCTATTTACAATTTAAAATTGATGGTGGGTTTCTGAGGTTTTTTCAAATAACCGCAATTACCTTCGATTTTGAACTACAGATAATTAGGTCAGAATGCGTGACGATACAATTGGAACAAAGACCTATTTTTAATAAAAATTTATAATAGTTAAGCTTTAAGCTGCATCCAGCTGCGCACGATTAATTAACTCAAACATTATCACCAGAAAACTTTGATTTTATATGTTACATCAGAGTTCATGCAGGGTTTAAAAATTCAAACACAGTGGCGTTTTATTAAAAATAAATTAAAGTCAATAAATCTTGAACATGAATTAGTTAGAATGAATGAAGAAGTTACCAGCTTGTAAATCCCACCGTAAATCCAAAACCTTGCAATTGTATATTTTTGCAAACTACGTTGTACTATATTTTTGTTTGCAAACGGATCTGGGGTTTGTCAATCAATCCTACATCTTTTATGATGACTCAATTCACTGAGATTAAACCGGAAATGAGAATCTTCTTGAGGCGATTTCCCCATGATTTTCAAAAAGTATAAGCCATGCAAATTGGCTAGATTAGACCGACACGTTTAAATCGCTCTTGTTAAATGAGTGTTTGACGCATCACAAGCTAATCCCAGAGTTTTGTACATTTTTGATTATCCATTCTATGTAATACACGATACACAAATGCCTAAGTGCGTCTTTACGTAGATACCTTGAACCCACAAGGTAAGTGAGATGCACCTACGCGAAATTCTAATGAATTTACTACTGGTGTGTGCAAATTCTTAGAATCCATGGTCCAATCACCGTTTCGCTAAAAAATACATAAGCATATAGTAAAAGGCACATGATCAATATATAGGCGATTAAAAAAACCGGCCGGGCCTCCTGCATAATTCGTACATAAATAACCTGTTTTCTCAGATCTATTTGGCATTTTTACTAACTTACATCAATGCACCTCATGCCAATTGTACAATTTACTAAGAACACATCCATTTTTCTGGTTTTATGTGCGTCATGCTCATCTTGACTATATACTTTGCCAAAAAAAGTGATCGTAAATCCCAATTGTGTTTTTACTATGAACTTTCAGGATGGGTTATGCAAACTTAGCTGGATGCAAGATAATGCAATACCCTCGAGCTTCGATTCCAGGTGAATTTGGCGAAATCGTCGGTGGCGAAACGTCAGGTGTTTTTGGCGAACGCTAGTGGTGGATGGAAAATGAAGGATTTACGTAAATGGCGAAAGCGAAAATAGAATAAGTGAACCTTCAGTTTATTTTTCTCAAGTGGCCAAAACAAAACAGAATTTTTTAGACCAAAAGGTCTTATGGGATGGTCCTGCTGCGTCTGTCCGTCTGTCAGATATATGTCAGACAGCGCAAGTCCCGTATATGTAACACGGTACCAATGGAAGCTCAAATGCTTCAGCTTAAAGGCCGAGCTTCTATATGTAACCTGGGTTAAAAACCGTGCGAACTTTTGTGCCTCGCAGAATCGTCAAGTTTCAAAAATTTATTACTAATTTATTTAGAGCAGAGACGACGCACATTGATAAATATCACATACATCGCCTTTACATACAAATGTTGTTTCTTCTTTGACAGCAATACGGAACGGTTATAGGTTTTTAAAAAGGGACCTCGTTTGGATTATCAACGAGCGTGAATGAGTTTTTTAAGGAAATACACATTTCTAATTCGGATTGACATACAGCCTATATAAAATGGTTCACAAGTTATCATCTAGTTTGTCAAATTAACATCTGCTTCATCAGTTCACTTGATATATCTGTTTGATATCATTAGTTCAATACCATAGCATGTCCAATAGGAAACGATTACGTAAATGTCTAGCACGTCTAGTACGTCCGGTTCCTCGTCTATTGCGTCGTCATGTGCGTCTTTTACATCCTTTTGGTCGCAAGGTGCCGTCAGGCAGGTTTTTAGTTTTGAAGTTGTTGAATTGTACCGAATTGAGAAACGTACAAGGAAACGGTTGATCCACATCATGAACGCTTTCTTTTTTATTCTAGAGCGGTATGTAATAGTACTCGGTACCGTAGTGTTCCTTACGTCTAGAATATGTATAACCTCCGCTTGAAACATGAAGAAACATAAACTACCTGGATGTTTTTTTATCTAATCTGACTACAAAATAAGAGGGAGATGAGTCATATCTCCAATTTACATAGTTGGCGAAATGTGTCCATCCGACTTTGACCTCATACATAAATGCCGAAAATAGTTGTACAATAGGGAGGAAAACCGTCTAGTATTTACAGATATTATTTCGCCATTGACGATTTCGCCAAATTCACCGACAAGACGAGCTTCGTGCGCTCGAGGTGGGTTCAGGGAGAACGAATATATCAATATATCCGCTGCTTCCATTTGCATGCCGTTCTTGTGCAATTGTACAACTTGCTTTTGCTTGTACCGAATTCAGAAAACTGGAACCCGGTTTAATTATTTTAGAGCACATCAACAGATTTTTCTTTTACGATCAATTTAGTGTTCGGAAGAAGCTTGGTCAAGAAACTTAACAAATATTTGTAAGTTAAGCTACTAAAACCGAAATACTGACCAATTTTCAAAAATGTTAGAGTTCAGCGTTTTTTCAGCATCAATTTTTCTGATTTTTGTTGCACTGGTTTACTATTGGGGTTTCAGAAAAAAGCATAAGAATTATCCGCCTGGTAAGGATCATTCTTATTATATTTTGAATTATTTTCGTGTTTTTCTTTTAAAAAATCTTGAAATTTTGTGAACATATGGATAGGTCCAATTGGTATTCCAATTCTGGGGAATCTGATATCTCTCGGTGCTGCTCCGCATCTTGCTTTTCAGCGATATGCAAAGAAATATGGACCTGTTTTTAGTATGACACTTGGACAAGAGAGGTATATGATAATTTCGAAAGTGGTACGCCTTAATTTTTTTTAAAAGTGGAATCAATGTCAATTAAAGAAGTGAGACACTTCGGAGTCACTCTTAGCCCGAAAAAATGGACCAAACAATAAATGTTAGCTCGAATCGGATGATTTCTTGGATCGAAGTTTAATTGTCTTCCAATTAATCCGAGGTTAAGATGGGGCTACGAGATTGCATTTTGTAATTGAGATAAAATACAGAGGATGAAATTCATCGAGCTTTTTGATCAAGTGAATTATTTCAATATATGTATATGATGAAATCTGATAATACGAAAAAATAAATTTCAGGTGGCGTACTTTTCAGTTTTCAAAACTCCACTCTTGTTAATGGACTTCAATACCGTCTAGACTTTTCTCGAATTTTTTTATTGAGGCTAGAGCTAACACACGAAAGTTTCGTTCTAGGGAGCTAATCCAACGGTTGAATTCCGGAACAGTGCGCACATAGAGAAAGCTACGTGGTAACCACCCGTTACTTCAGTTTAAGTTAGGTTTTCCGAAAGGCGCACAAGGGGCTGCCACTGGCGGTTACCGCTTACTCAATGTTTCTGAATTCTACCGATTCAATTACTATTCAGCTACTAAGTATTGCCTTGTTTGGAAGATTTCTTGTGAACTCAGCACTTTTGGAACGCCCTTCATTGTTTTCTATTTACTCCTACAGCGCAGTCATTCTTCATGGTTCCAAGCTAATTAAAGACGCCTTCGCCGACGTGAGACTCAGTGGTAGGCCAGACAAGCCAGCAATTTCAACATTTTTTGGTGGTGGACTGGACGGTAATTGACATTTGAAAGGAAATGTGAAACAGGAAACACAGAATTTGTCACTTTCAATTAAGATCTTAATTTAATTCAAGGTATGGTAATGAGTGATGGAAAAGTTTCATCTGACCATCGGCGTTTTGCACTTCGTCACTTGAGAGACTTTGGATTCGGAAAACAGAGCATGGAAGGATTGATCATGGACGAAGTGAACGATTTATTGAGTTGGATTCGAAATCAACAAGGGAAACCAGCTGCGCTTCATCGAAGATTCAGTTTGGCAGTTGTCAATTCACTTTGGACAATTCTCTGTGGGCAGCGGTTTGAGCATGATGATCCTAAGTTGGTGGGAATTCTGGAACAACTGGAAAGGTGTGGCTTATCATCTGTCAAATATTGCTTATTATAATTCATTATTCTAAGCATTCTATGTATTCGACTTATTTTAGAACGGCGAACACTATCCTCGGTGGTAAACTCAAATCCTTGCTGATACTTTTCTACCCCAAAATTGCAATGATGTTTCCAAACTGGAGTGGCTGGAACTTTCTACTTGAGCTAATTCGTCCACGTCACATGATGTTCAAGGCAGCGGTTGAGGAGCACAAGGCGACGCTGTCGGATGCTATTCCACGTGATTACATCGATGCTTTCTTGCAAGAATCAAAGAATACGACTGATTCAAACTCAATTTTTTACCCAGATAATGCAGGTACGAGAAAAATACTATACGTTGCATTTACGTTTCAATCTGTCATTTTCTTACCGACTGTTTCAGATAAATGCATTCAAGCCGTTATGGCTGAATTCTTCGTGGCTGGTGCAGATACGACCTCGACAACACTGAGTTGGGCGGTGCTACACCTACTTCACCGACCTGACATTCAAACAAAAATTCAAAATGAGATCGAAGAGGTCGTGGGGCATTCCAGACACCCAAGCGTGTCGGACAAAAATAAGTAGGTTGGAATCCGAAATGCAGTTTGAGAATTGCTAGTTGTGTATTTAATTCAATGCCAATTTTTGTACAGTTTACCTTACACAGAAGGATTCATTATGGAAGTTTTGCGACACTCATCCATTGTATCCTGGGGCGTGCCACGCCGAGCCCTAGCCGACTTCGAGATTAACGGTTACGTGATTCCAGAAGATACTATCGTGTACCCTAGCCTCTACGCATCCCATCATGACAAAACCGTTTGGGGAGATCCACAGAACTTCCGGCCGGAACGATTTCTGAGTCCAGATGGAACGAAGGCTCTGCGACATGAAGCGCTTATTCCGTTTTCTACAGGGAAGCGAGCCTGCATTGGAGAAACATTGGCAAGGGATCAGATCTTTCTTTTCGTAACCAACATTCTTCAATGTTTCACAATTGTGGCTGAGGAAGAAAATCCGAAACCGAGTTTGGAAGTTAATTTGGGTCAGCTGACACTTGAACCTTATCCTTACGTTGTGGTTCTGAAGGATCGATAATAATTATTATTAGTGATGGTTGTATTCTTTATGGTATGCTTGGGTATGCTGCATTGATTTTGCTTATAAAGTGTCATTCAATGACTACGTTTATTTTATGATTCATAACCTCAGGTGCATAGTAACACGAGAGAAATTACACGTATTTTCGGTCGGTATTTAAAATATCAAGTTGTCACCTGAATAAAAGATTTACGAGCTTACTTTTGACGTGTATTTGTCAATTAGGTACATAATTGGTTGAGGTGGGACAAATATATCGAGTACGTTTTGGTACAACCATAAATAAATTCACACAACTTAACTAATTCGAATTCCCGTTCCGAATTGAGTACCTTATTTGTATGTATTTTGTAATGTGAAAAAGCTGCAGATCTCTGTGTATCTTCCAATTCCAATTCCAATTCCAACTCCAACTACTATTTATTTAGAAGAGAAAGAAGAAATCAGGAAAGACTGGGAAAGAGAAAGACTCGAGACTTGGGACAACAGCCTCCACTCACTATCACTACTCAACAGGGAGCCTG
>JAQFYU010003410.1:0-10081 GCA_034694905.1 Ceratophysella granulata | reverse complement strand
TTAAATGACTATTTTATTAAATTTCAGAATCTCATAATCAACACAAGTTCTGTAGAAAGTTCGGGCTACACGATAGACTCGATTGACTGTTGTTACATGTACATTACGCGAGTGGATCAATCCATGGACAATTACGACTCAAATGCCGATTTAAATATTTTGTAAGTTTGCTAACCAATATTTGAAAACTAAGTAGTTAGTTTTCTTTTTTTTAGTAGCTTTCAAATTCAAAACTTTTCAGTTGTTAAAATTGAAAAACGAAAACGCAATGGAAAAACAAAATATCTATAAAAAAAAGTAATCAAGTCGCATTTACATTTAATGTTACGTTCAAAATCATAGTTTCAGAAAATATTTCTAATTTTGACCCATGACCCATGATTGACCCGAGATCAAAGTACCAATGATCAGGTAAACAAAAGAACACTAACTTGTTGTGTCGAAAATTTAAAAATGTATAAATTAAGTCGCATGTCGAATTCACATGTAAAGTAAGGGTCAAAATCATAGTTTCAAAGATATATCTAAATTTTGACCCATGACTGACCCGGAATAAAAGTACCAGTGGTCAGGTCTAGAATCAATCAAATTCCTGCCTGTTGCGTCGAAATTTTAAAAAGAAAACAGCCATCGGACATTACAATTGGTCCAAAAAGTTCGGAATTTTTGTCATAAAAATTGTCAATTTTCATAATAAAAATAAATAAAATTGAATAGAAAGTTTAACTGCGAAAGTGTAATCATGTTACGAATTATGTATTATTTATTTTCATTTACAGATTTTCTCCCGAATGCATTTCACTGCCAAACATCGTAAATCCGATTCCAGTGCCTCATGAATTCATCAGGGTCCAATGCAAAGGAAAGTACTGGCCTTTCTCTTCAGACATTCTCTACCGACAATTTCATGCCATCCCACTTTACCCCAAAAATCCTGAAACCCAAAGAAAAGCAGATTTCTGGGCTAAACAGAAGGAACTGATTAGAAAACGAATTAACAATGAAGCATTTAAATTCTCAAAGTCAAAACCTCCAAATGTTCTGATTATTGGAATTGACTCCATGTCCAGACTCAGTTTTCATAGGAATATGCCCAAGACGAAGAAAATTCTGGAGGGTTTAGGTGCTGTGGAAATGTTAGGCTATACAAAAGGTATGTGCTCTATTGTTGGGTTAATTATTTTTTTTATTATGGTAATTAATATGGTACATATCCTGATTTCAGTTGGAGAGAATACGATTCCAAATGCTGTTCCGTTCCTAAGCGGCTACAGCTTTCCAGATTTAGTACAAACATGTTCCTATTCGGGTGCAACGCCGCAAGATGACTGTCCGTATATTTGGAAGCGGTTTAGCTCAGCTAATTATATTACGTCTTTCGTTGAAGATGCTCCATTACTGGCAATCTTTCATTATTTACGTACTGGATTCGGTAATTGGTTAAAACAATTAAATCCTAATACCTTTTTAGAAAATCTTAACTCTAATTTTTTCTACCCAGTAAAGGCACCAGTTGATTACTACTTTCGACCCTTTATGCTCGGCGTGCATCAGCATACACCGACTCCGGTAAGCTACTTGGATTAGGCGACGAATTATTAATTTACAAGTTAATCAAAACCTTTGTTTAAATTCCAGTTTTATACCATAGACTGCATCGGCTACAAAACTGTAGACGAAGTACTGCTCAAGTATATCCGTGAACTGTTGGATCTGTCTGTTGAGAAGGCTACGCCATTGTTCCTAGTGGCTTGGTTGACGAACCTTGCTCATCAAAATATGAATGCTGCTCATAGTGCGGATGAAATATATGCTGACTTTGTCCAGAGCTTAGATCTCAATAATACTGTCTTATTTTTCATGAGTGATCATGGTAATTTGAATTTAGATATATTTTTTACATTTTCCTAAATTATTATTGAAACTGTGAATTTTCTTATTAGGCTATCGATATGGCGGCATTCGTCAGACGTTTCCTGGCTGGTAAGCAATAACTGGGCTAGTGACTCGGAAATGTAGTTGAAATTACGTGTAATTAAAATTCAAAGGTTTTAGTCTCCATAAATTTGCACAAATTGCGAAAAAGGCGTGTAATTTCAATTACAAGAAAACCCAGCCATTTAAAAATTAGAAGCACCATTTTTAACCGCTAATTTTTGCATGGAAATGTTTACAGGTATGAAGATAAACTGCCAAATTTTTGGATCCATTTGCCAAATTCAATACAAAAGACGTTTCCAAGTTGGCGAAAATCATTGGTTTCAAATAGCAGGTATTTTCAGGAAAATGTACGAACTGATAACTTTGATCTAACCTTCTAAATGTATAATATTATAATATAATAATTTTCAGACGCCTAACTTCACCATACGACCTATTTTTCACAATGTCACACATCTTAGACACGTTTACTAATGCACCGCAACCTCCGGCTCAAAAATCACCAAATGGGACAATATTTCCTCACAAGTTTGGCCAATCCCTATTTACCGAAATCCCCAAAACTCGAGAATGTGGAGATGCAGGGATCTCGGATGGATTCTGTGCCTGTGTAGTTCCTAAGAAGCTGCTTGCAAATGATTCGAATCTGATTCAAGCAGCGAAAGTGGCCGTTGGACGAATTAATGAATTTCTTCCGAACCAATGTACTCCGCTTCATTTACATCGTGTTCTCGCTGGAGCTGCCAAAACGAGGAGCAGTGATGCTTCAAGGTACTTCCGAAATTTAATTTATGAACGTGTGTGTCTTAAAATTATGAAATGTATTTTTGTTACAAACAGAAACCCGAATCGTGATCACAGAGGAACAACTAGCTCCAGTCAACCCAAATCGACCAGTTTAACCTACATTGTAGCATTTACGACTGAACCAGGTGACTTTCTCTTTGAAGCAAATGTCAGTTTCGAATCTGGAATTTTTAGAGTGACGACGGATTTGCTCAGAATGAATAAAATCTCCACTGACGTCAGTTGTGTCCGGGACGCTATGCTGGAGAAATTTTGCTACTGTAGGAAGTTTCAAACTCAGTCGTGAAGTCACAGTCTCAAGGCACAGCCAATGACGCTGACCACCTCTTGACCATTATACCATAGTCGTGACTCATGCACACCGCCAAACACCGTTTGTTTCAATGTATCAATCAAATGCCGTCTGTATTCCTATTGCACCTATCATCTATTGTAAGTAATTATTGTGATGTGTAGTGGTATTGTGTGTGTATACAAAGAATGGTCCAGTCCATGACAGTGACTGAAGACAAGACTGAAGAGTTGTATTCATGATTATGCGAGTTGATGCGATAATTTAGAATTCAGATTTAGCCGATTTTTTATAGATTTTGTAAATTGTTTCGAATTATTTAAAAAGTTACTTTTGGGCTTCAGATGAGATTCAAATAAACTAATTTTCCAGATCCCAAAACTGGTTATTGAACGCTAGAATTTTGATGCACGTGTAGATTATACCTCAATACGAGGGTTGTTTCAATAGGTTCCTTGCAAATTGTTTAACCTGTTAACAAAATAATTATTCTAATAGTAATCTGTAATCTAATCTATTGTTATAAGCAAAAACAAATGTATCCATCCCGTTCACAGTCCGTTGGTCCGGTTCGTCCATCACAGAAATTATTGAAACAACCCTCGTTTTCATTAACCCATGTATTAGAGAAATCAATAGGCACCGTTTTATCATACGTCCATAACGGATTTTGCTCAAATCATTACTTTATGTAGTATAGGATGATCAACATTGTCATGAATGATTAGATAACAGAATCCTTATCAATTCTCATTGTGCTACTAATTTACTACAGTATCGTACTCGGTTGGAACGATAATGGATAACATTTATTCTGCTAAAAATTGTGTTCCTCTAAAATTTAACCAAGAAATTTTGAGTTTCTAACCAGTTAACGAGCTTGAAATTCGCAATGTTTTTGTTAAATTTTGTAGCTGTTGTACCCCATATAATGGCTGAGGATTGTTAAAACCATAAAACCCATTAGGATGGCGAGAATATTTCGTACCTGTCACTGCACTGTTTTTAAAATTATTTTATTTCTACTTATTTTCACCGTTGGTTTCTATCATTTAGTAGTGTACCTTCTACTTTTCGAAGAACCAGATCCCCCGTTTTCAACTGTGATCAATTGTAAGTAATTATAACGCACATAATGAACACACACACTTGTATATCTCATATTTCTCATATTTCAATTTATTAATTAATAAAAACAGACTTTTTAGAAAGTGGCAAAAGTGCTGAGCATGGATACATCATTGACACACCCACCTGTAATATTCTCAATTTGAGTGCATGGGACGAAGCCATTCTTCCGTTTGTTACTGCCAAATCCAGAAAGGTGAACTGTGGGGCGGAATTACGTCAATGGACGTATACGGTTGAATCGGTAAATGAGTTCAAATATTTGCATAAGTTAAAAAAGCAGCACTTCATTTGACAAAGTTAAATGTTTTCAATTTACAATTTTAATGTGCTTTTTTAATTTCTTAGAATTTGGTCATAAATACCACATCCCTGGAGCATTCTGGATATTCGGTCAACTCGGTAACGTGCTGTTACATGACGATCACGCGAGTGAATCAATCTCCGTCCGAATTTGACTTCGACGCTGACAGACAAGTTAGGTAAACGAGTTTCCGGGTTAACACCTGGGAAATCCGCATTCTATTTTCGAATGACGTCTTGAGATTTGAAGTGTGAAATTCGGATTTAAGCAGATTTTGAACGATGTCGAGAGATGAAATTCGGACTTGAACAGATTTTGAACAATTTCGAGCAATGCAATTCGGACTTGAGAAGATTTTGCACAATTTCGAGCAATATGAAATTCGGATTTGAGCAGGTTTTGAACGATGTAGAGCAATGAAATTTGGATTTTAACGGATTTCGAACCGTCTATGCGATTTTAAGACCTTGAATTTCAAATAAAAATCCGAATTTCATAATACTTTAGTACATCCGGCAAACGAAGTAAGAAATCCCACCTCAAATCCGAATATAAAATCGGATTTAAAATACGGATTCCCAGTTTTACTTTAGTTTCTACATGTAGTTTGCTGCCCAATTTCCTTTGCTTAATAATTTTGTACATTCTGCAGATTTTCAAAAGACTGCACACCGTTAACCCAACTGGTCAACCCAATCAAAGCCGAATTCGTTCGAGTGATTTGTACTGGAAAATACTGGCCGTTCATGCAGGATGTACTGTACAGACAGTTCCACTGTCTTGCCCAGCCTTCCAAAGCTTTTGAAGACAAAAAGGCATTTTGGACTGGAAAACCCATTTCAGAAATCCCACCAAGCGTCATTATTATTGGAGTTGACTCAATGTCACGCCTCAGCTTTCACAGAAATATGAATCGGACCAAAGAGGTTCTTCAAGGCATGGGAGCTGTTGAAATTCCGGGCTATACTAAAGGTCAAGCTCAATTTCCATAATTTAACATCGACGATTATTTATGAAAATAAATTTAAACTTTGAACTTAGTTGGTGAAAACACGTTTCCGAATGCTGTCCCACTTCTAAGTGGGTATTTTGAGTCGGAAATTAAGAAGATGTGTTTCTACAACAAGTTCACGCCTCATGATGCCTGTCCATATATTTTCAAAAGATTCTCAGCAGCCAATTACCTAACAGCTTTAATTGAAGATGTACCTGGTCTCGGTGGTTTTCAATATATGAAAGTAGGATTTGTTCAGCAGCCGTCGGATTTCTACAATAGGCCGTTCATGCTAGCTGTCCATCAACATACTCCAAATCCAGTACGTTTAATTACTGTGAAGCGTTCAATGCTAACTTTACTACACCGTTCAGTAAAATTGATTATGACGGAATAAACTCAAAAAACTACAACAAGGTTATGTGTATTCGGCCAATCGAGTTGTACGAGGGTTGATCAATAATTGCAAAATAATTAAATGTAACTACATATAATCACAGTGGTGGACCCTGGACTGCATCGGCTACCGAACGGTGGACCAAGTGCTTTTGGAGTACATCGCAGACCTGTTGACCCTTTCCAGGGCGAATCAGATCCCGTTATTTGTCTACTCATGGATGACCAATCTCGCTCATGAAGATATTAATTCCGCACAGCACGGGGACGGTTATTATGCCGAATTTTTGGAGAAGGCTGATTTACAAAATGCCATACTCTTTTTCATGAGGTAGCTCACTCCATTCTGTGCAAAAGCGCTGTTTTAAAATTAATTTTATTGAAAATACGTCTCTAATGATCACAGTGACCATGGATATCGTTACGGATCAATTCGGTCGACGTTTCCCGGATGGTACGAGGAGAAGCTGGTATAAACCGAATTTCATGAACTTTTAATATAAAGTATACAAAATATGCTCATTTCTCAATTTCTTGTATTGCAGCCCACTCTTTGGATTCGCTTACCGATTGGCTTAAAAAAAAGGTTTCCAGACTGGCAAAAGTCATTGGAAGTTAATTCAAGGTAATCTGTATAATACAATCATCAACTCATCCCAGCAAACCAGGAATCATCAGCTTTGATCGGTCTAAATAAATGTAGATCGCAGTAGATAGGCCTAGCCTTGTAAATTCCGTATATCTGCGCTGATAAGGGTGTATTACTTTAGATCTGCATCTGCATTTTCATTTTAAAAAAATAGATCAATGTAGTTTGAGGGCTAATTTTGAAGGCGGCGTTTCTATTTAACCTAACCTTATAATCTTGTACGCAAAGTGACTCAAAATTTGGTAGATTGTACATCATTGGTGCACATTAAATAATAGAGAGCCTTTCCAGATTTGGTACCTTAGGCGCCGGAGTCTACATTTTAACATTTTGGTTATAGCTGCAGATGAATATTCACAGATTTCCGGTCGTTACGAATGTGCGTTGGCCACAAAAGTAAAGGTTTACCTGAATTGGTGTAGATCACTCCAAGTAGGACAATTTACCGAGTATTGTGTACTGTATAAGGAAAATCTGTCTTTACAGACGCCTGACCTCAACCTTTGACCTGTACCAGACCATGTCCCACGTACTAGACCTCTTCACAACCACTGCAGAACTTCCCATTGGTCATGATCAATCCGGCCTTCCAATCGAGCGGAAGTACGGTCAATCTCTGTTCAATGAAGTTCCTCTGGAAAGACAGTGCAAGGATGCAGGGATTGGAGAAAACTTCTGTGCCTGTGCAATTCCGAATAAACTTTCACCGAATGACACAATCGTGATTGGAGCAGCTGTGGCAGCGGTTGAAAATATCAACTCTTTCATTCCAGCCCAATGTGCCCAATTGGGATTGGTCAAAATTGGAGCAGCAGCTGTGATGAAGGGGAATGCCACTAGCTCAACGTACATAGTTGCATTTGTCACAACACCCGGTGACTTTGTTTTTGAAGCCAATGTTAATTATGACCTTGTGCCTGGGACTGATGTAGGTACTTTTAGTATTACGACGGATTTTCTTCGAATGAGCAAAATGAATACGGACGTGAGTTGTATTCATGATGCATTTTTAGAGAAATTTTGTTTTTGTACAAATGTTTGATAAGAAAGCGTTTTAAAATGTCAAATACGCAAATAAATACAAACTGATTGTGGACACGCAGCGCCATCTGACGAAGGAAACATTCAAAACCGTAAAAACAAACCGAAAAGGATTTTAATGTATGGATTTATTAATTCTTTCAATTTTTGATTACAAATAATCATTGTTTCAGATTCGTACATTTTCATTGGTTTTCGATTAAAGCTTTCTTCTCAATTTTCTAATACTTTTATTGCAGTTGAAGCTTGAAGCATTATTTGAAACCAGTAAACCCAAACCGATTCGTTCGCTTAGTCTGTGGATTAGAATTCGTGTTATTACTGTCACTTGTTGAGTTGTTCTCAGGTGATTCTTGAACAGCTTTCGAAGTTTTAATCCCTTTAGCATATTTTGCAACGAATGAATTTTGAGGATGATTGAAATTAGCTGCTATTCTTTGGGATGTCTTGACTTCTGGAATGTTTGACAGTTGAGGACGTGGTGTCATTACCGCCCGTGGCTTGAACACAGGAATTCCTGATGCTTTAGCGCGTTTGGTTTCAGTTTTCTGAGTCATTGCAGCTGGAGCTGGATTGAGTTTTAAGTAAGGCTCGGGCTGATGACTTTTTGGTTCGCTTGTTTGGGCGGTAACGGCCGGAGAATGTGTTTCAACCCGATTTACAGTTCCACGATGTTTGAAAACGGGGATCATGCTTTGGGGTGACTTTGAATGGTTAGCAACTTCTGGTGCCTTTGAAAGGTTAGCAAATTCAGTTGGCTTTGAAGGGTTAGCAAATTCAGTTGGTTTTGAAGGGTTAGCAGCTTCTGGTGGTTTTGAAGGGTTAGCAGCTTCTGGTGACTTTGAAGGGTTAGCAACGTTTGGTGGCTTGGAAAAGTGAGCAGCCTCAGCTGGTTTTGAAGGGTTAGCAGCTGCTGGTAGTTTCAGAACTGGAACTACTGGGGTAGCATTACTCGGAACCGGAACCTGAGCTACAACTACCCTCGGAGACTTTGACTTGGCAACTGGAATCCGGCGTGGACGGGACTTTCGGATTCTTGAGGTCATTGGAACTGCCCGACGGAATGTAGGAATTCTAGTTGCAGCTGCGGTTTTCACTGGAGTACATATTACCGGTTTAACTAACACCGGAATCATCTTCTTTTGAGCTGGTTTTGGCTTCTTTCCAGTCGGTTCAACAACGTTCAAGATCAATTCCTTATGCGAAGTTGCCATTGGTTCAAAAGTAATGCCTTTAACGTCATTAACATCTGCTTTCAACGCTTGTGATTGTACATTCTTGAGAATATTGAGATTGAGAGTCTCAGGAGCTTCATCAGAAATTGTTGAAGACTGTAATGGAAACACTTGGCCAAGTTCGACAAAGGAATTATGTGAATCAATTTTCTTGAAAGCGGTTGGCTGGTAGAGAATTTCTACTGATTCGACGCTGGTACTCTGTGATTTGGGGTGAGACGTTAGCTGTACCGGCGTCATTGATAAACATGTGACACTCAATTTTTCCGCCCCGGTTGGCATCCGAGGTTTCAGGGTGACTTTGTCTTCAATTTGCTCAATTTCTGAAACTGCTTCATCATGGTTAACCATTTGTAGCTCAGGTTCAGCAGTTTTACTTTGAAGTAAGGTTTGACTAGCTTTTCCACTTATAATAATTGTTCCAGACTTGGTTCCAGTACATGAAGAGCTGCAACGAAGCGATTCTCGAAGACACTCAATATCGGATGCAGCTAAGAGCTCGACTTCCTCAAATTCCGGATTCAGCCAGGCAAGTTGCAAAAATGGAGTTTGTTTTCGGGTTGCAGGTGCAGTAGACGAATAGGGCATTCCAATTCCAATTCTAGATACAATAGGCTTAAAGCCAACGGAAGATTGCTTCTCCAAAATGCTTTCAACTTTCTTGGGTGGAATTTCTGGAGCCGCTTCAGGTGTAATTTCTTTCAGGTCGGAAGCAAACTGCCTCGGCATCACTTCGGATGCTCCACATAGAATTTTCTGAAGCGTGTTTTCAGTTCTCGTGCATGCATCAGTCACATTCTGTGAGGCCACGCACGACGAGATGATATCCGCTAACGCTGCCCAACTTACATTGCTAGTGTTTTGAGAAATATGGCTGACAGCAGTTTTATAGGATGAAGTCGAAGGTGTGTCGCTCGATGTAGCATTTGTAGCTAAGTTGAGTGGTGACAGAGATGGAAGGATCCTTTGGACTGGAAGAGTGTCATCGTTGCTAGGCAACTCGGAGCTACATTGAAGAATGTCATCCTCTACTTCATCGACATCCGGCTCACTGTTAGCTGCGCATAAATCATGGCTGTTTTAGAATATGTACACCAGCAAGCAAGGTATTCAATACAATTTCAATAAAGAACTTTCAAAAACTTACATATTTCAGATACAGTTCCAAAATCACTGCCAGCTCCACGACGGATATATTTACATTCACCTTCACTCCATTCTACATAAAATATACGAAATTACCATAAAAATTTAATAAATAATCAAATTAGCTATTTCTTCCAGCCGGTTATTG
>JAQFYU010003409.1:0-10081 GCA_034694905.1 Ceratophysella granulata | reverse complement strand
CCGGCGCCAGGATGAACAAACTAGCTGATCAAATATGATTCAATATTTGCATCATGAAATCCGAGTGTAAAGTGCAATGCAAATAAAACTCGCTGTCAGACAAACTAATCTGAACCTGACTTCTGCTTGTCTCCAACTTATCGCTCTACGAAGCTACTTTTTCAGTCATTAAGAATTTTTTGTGACTAGGAAATTATGACACTCAGAGACATAAGTAAAGTACTTACATGTATACGTCTCCCTTGTCTGTTTAGGTATTTCCAGTCTTAATGTTCAGAATAAGACAACAACACAAAAAAAATTAAGTTAATTTAACCTGTTGAATGAATACAGAATCTCAGCATTCAGACCGATTTTGGGGTTGTGCAAATTGCTCTCAAATGCAATTCGAAATTAAATGTAATTAAATGCCACCAATTTCACTTATAATTAAATGAGATATAAATTACTCAAATTGCTTGTAAATTTTTAATTTTATTACGTAGTTTCAAATTACAAAGTATGGGCTCAATTACAATCAAATATAAGAACATTTTTGCAGGTGTATTAGCTAGTGAAATTCAGTCAGTTGCCAAAATCAGCGGCTAAACGTTAAATCATGTACTACTTAATCTTGTATGGTCCATGTTTTTCGACAACGCAGAATCAAATAGACACTCAAACCTTGTGAAATTGATTCAATTGTTCAAATAATTGTAAATTGGGACTAAAATGTTCTAAAATACAAATTATAAATTACTCTTCATAAGTCGAATAAAATTTACAAATTACCAACTACATTTGAGCTCCAAATTACTTAATTAAAATAAAAGTAATTTCCAATTACATGTAATTTAAAATTAAAATAGCCCTGGACTCGTGAGTGCCTAAATCTTAATTTCATTCTTAATGCAATTCGCAGTATACGTATCTGACTGCTCGCATGAATTTGACATTTGTTGATTCAATATTCCAGAATATCGGAGAAATCAGAACAGAAAACGACCACCACGCAGCAACAAACCAATTTGCTTGAAGCGACTCTGTATCCAGTTCACATGAATGTGTATTCAGCCATGTATGCGTGATATGCCTGTTCAGCTGAAGTTTATGCAAATAATATTCTGGTTCTCGAATGAAATTCTATATTTTCTTCTGACCTGATACCGCAAAAAATCGTTTATGTTAATTTAGCGAGGGTCTCTATTTCCTTTAATGATGCGATGCAATGAATGAAAGGTGGTAAGTCCGAGTTCTGCTCAGTCTGAAACCCAATACTGCTGACCGCAGAGTAGACGAGGTGAAACGACGCTTCAGCGGAATGATACTTTATATTTTTACTACGCCACTATCGCTACACTAGGCTACATAGAGTTCCGTCTAGTATCGTAATTGCAGTTTATAGTAATTAAACCGACATGGGCTGGACTAGCTGCGCACATCTTGCGAACAAAGATCACAAATCGCATTGCAAACAAATAGACTATAGTTCTACATGGAGTCTGCTCTGCTCTATGCAAGTATGTGCATATTTTTCACTCAAAATAAATGCAGCACACAAATTGCAGAAGGACTTTAACTGTCTACACTTCTATGAATTTTAAAACCACATGAAACTCTGGAATGCCGGTTTTCTGCACTCAGCACATGTTCCCAAATCAAGGAAGTTTTTTGACAGTGAATAGATATGTTCAAATTAGCATGTCGTGAGTCGTGAAGTTGTTTGAATACATTTGAAATGCAATTGGAAGGGATCTGCACCTTGCAATGTTACCCTCTTTTCACCCATTCCTGTTCAACATCTGTCGTTGTTCCAAATTCACCTTTTATCATCACGCTGCTTTAACTTGGAAACGTGGTGCATTGCATACAAATACATAGTATGATCCCATCCCAATCCCAAATGCAAACTTTCCGCATTCGGGTATGGAGAGACGTGTTAAAGTGTTTAGTGCTCATAAACAAGCGAAGGTTTGGCTCAGCATAGCAGCCTGTCTGTCTCCTGGTCTGCACGCCGAGCAGAAGTGCGTACGCGTATGAAGTCTATATTCCCTATTCCCTATTGCATCACCACCGAAAACCCTATTCAACCCACTTCCACCGAAGTTCGGGCAGACAGACGGGGATCCGGGAACACGGGACCAGGGAGAGTTTGAATGCGTGGGCAGTAGAGCTCATAGCTTGGAATTAAGGCAGAACGGCATGGACCTAAGACCTAATTCGGAAATGCTGGGACAATAAGACGGACTTACAGATGCAGACTGCTGCCAGGAGACGCACGGACGGGTCTGGTGGGTCGCAGTCCGGGAAGAAGGGCTTGAGGATGTAGATGGAGAAGGTGAGAGCCACAATGGCTTGGGAACAGGGTCGGACTATCATGCACTCGACCCAGAGCCGAATGAAGGCCACGAAAGGACCGAAAGTGACCATGATGTACGCATAGTCAGCACCCGTCTTCGTGATCATGCAGCCCAGTTCGGCGTAGCAGTAGGCTCCGATCATAGAGAAGATCCCGGAAGCTGTCCAGACCACGAGGGCCATGTTCGGACTCCCCGTGTTCTTCAACACGCCTGACGGAGACACGAAGATCCCGGACCCGATGATGCTGCCCACGATGACCGTGATCCCGTTCATGAGGGACATGGAGGCCTTGAGCCCCACCGTCTCCTCTCCCTTCGTCACTTCCGACCCCGGCACCTCCGCGTACTTCGTGTCCTTCTTCGACTCAGGCATCCTGATCCTTTCAGTTCTAGATCCGGCTCTTAGCTGGGTTCAGATGTCTGAACACGCTTGGAACAAGTGAATCTGTGGAGGAAGAAGCGGGGAGCTATGGGAGACGAGCCCGGGCCACTCTCACTTGTAGCAGACTCAAACTCCACGGAGTGACTGAGAACGGACTACAGGAGCGAGCGGAGGAGACAGAATGCTGAAACAAATGAGTTCCCCCGACTTCTCCTGCTCCAGAGTCCAGATGATGCCAAGACGACTCCAATTAGTTCAGACGAGAAGGAGACGTAGCGGGACGACAGGGACTCCGATTTGAACCAACAACCTGTGTCTTCTCCCAAAGGCCGGCTCCAACATCTTATGCTAATTCTTAATTGCACAAATTAGCTCCAGTCCACTCCATGCAGATTGAATGGGAAGACGGGTCCGTGATGCTCAATGCTCACGCTTATTAGTCCTGCACTTGAGATTCCAGGGATGATGGGCGCTGCATGCAGATCAGTAGTTCAGAATGCAGGATTTGACTAATTATGGAACACTATCTTCCTCAGCTCTGTTCTCTCTTACTCACTTCCTTCAAGTTGACATGAGGGGATCAAAGGAAGTGATACACGTATTTTTGGCAAGAGGAGAATGTCAAACGGTGCGACTGCGTTGGAGGGATTCCAGTCGGTGCCAATGCACTCTGAATGTCTCTATATTGTAGAGTAGACGAGGGAAACTCTCCAGCGTGTGCCACACGGGTTCTTCTTGGGAATTGGCAAAGTATGGATGCCCGGCTCTTCTGGGTGTGTTTTCCTTTTCTCCAATATCCAGATTATTCTGCGCCGCGTTCTTGGAGAGAATCCCATCGATCTGTTTCCATTCCATGATTTCAGGCTCACTGACTCAACGGAATTGAACTGGGATTAAGCGGTGAGAAGTACCGAGTCGGAATTGTCAACCGGGCAATAAGCCTTCCTCCTTGTAGTGGTGGTGGTTAGATGTTCATCGAAGGGTTCGGGAATGGAGATGAGGTTTGATTGGCACTTTGAGGTCACGAGAATCAACAGTTAGGAGATTCCTAATTCATTTAGGGCTGCGTGTTCCGCTCAGCTCACTACATATTCATACTTCTTTACTCCTATTGACAAGTTGGCTGTGCAGGCATGAAACTCTCTGCAATCCTAAATCATGGAACCGCTTGAGCGTTCTCGAGATCCTTGATTCGTGTTCTCGAAGTTCAAATACAGCAATAATACGATCTTAACTATCAAAAATTAGGATCGTCGTGCAACAGTTAATGTTGAACAAAATAACAAAACGTTAAAAAATAATAGCATGGCCATGTTTAATTAATTAATGACTACTACACTTGCCGTATTTCCCAGTTAACCGGGCCATTAGTAAAAATTAGATTTGAATTTTTTTAAAAAAATTAACAAACAGCTGTCAAATTTGTTTTTGACAAATTAGGATTTCCCATTTTTATTTTTGACCAATTTGGAGTTTTCAAACAAAAAAGGCTACTTGAATTAGTATTTGAAGCTTCGCCTGTACCTTTCAACTGATAATTGATCAATTGGCTGACCGAATTAGGATGCGGAACATGATAAGGTCGCTATTGTCTTTCCGGTTTACAATTCAGAAGCTGGAGGAAATTTATATACTCCGCAGTACCCTGCTCATTGTCATTACATATCCCGGCCTTGTAAGTAACATGAGTTTACCAATTATGCAAATGTGCCAGCTTTCATTTCATGGTCTACATGTAATGTAGTCCGTTCCTTTAGAACAATACTTAGAATGGGGTGTATGTCTCTCCATATGTGTTTCGGTAAAACTGCAACCATGTATTTACCATGCCTATATGTCTATATCCCCTATCACCTTACCGCAAATAACGAGAGAAAAAGACTAATTAACTATGTTACGAATGGATTGACACCCCTGGAAGCGCATTGGTACATTTACCACTTACCACTAAGTTCCCATGTATATGCGGCGGAGATAGATGGATAATGGATAAGATCATGTAGTTCAGAATAACGCCTAAATGCTCCGTGTGCCCGGAGGGCTTTGTGGAACCCAGACAATTATAATTATTCATTCCAGCGTATCCTATTATACTCTGTTTCCTGTGCCACACAAACACAAATGGACTTCACTCCAAATACACCTTCCTGCCTGTCTGACAATCCAATAACAGACTCTTATTGCGGATGCCTGAACACCGTCAAAGTGCACGTATGTAAATTGCAATCATCCTGCTGGATCGAACATAGTCGTATGTAGAGGGAGACAAAATATCTGCAACGAAAGTACGTATTGCTGACAAGAATGAGGTTCATAGTTCAACTAATCTGATGTGGCCAGGTGGGATTCCGAAGATAGAGACGAGAAATCTTTGGACAATAGCGATATTACAGACGCGATTTGCGTATTCTCTTTATATATCTTTGCATATATCTTTACATTAAATCGTATATGGTTTCTACAATTCATCGGAGCGTTATTTTATATTTATGATCAACTTCCAGCTTCCTCCCACGTGAAACTATAGTTCACCGAAGCAGGTCAAAACCGCGAAACCAAAAACCGCAAATCAAAAACCGCGAACCAAAAACCGCGAACCACAAAACAAACAGAACGAAGAAAACCGTGAAAAACATAAATGAAATACCAGAAATGATATAACAGCCACTCAAAACCAGAAGTGCCAACTTTAATACACGATTGGTCCAGTCCAGGTCCATTGGTCCATATGTGGTTCATTAAAATTGTAATTTAAGAAGTCCTGTTGAGTTGACCCTTATAATATAAATACGATTTGGTTTATTTGAACTAGAAAGCCCGCAGTAGCGGTTCTAGGGGTCGGCAGAGTCGGCAGATGCTGACCTGACATTTCTGTTAGCCGACTCCGCAAAATTTTGATTATTGTAAAAATAATTGGCTTCTGACGAAACATATAGCGCATTACTTATATGATGGTATTTATGAATGAAAGCGTAGGCAACTAAAAGCAAGATGAAAACCTTGATATGTTGAATATGCACTAATTGGTTTTAGGTGTATGTTTTATGTTGTGCGATACAGTTAAAATTTAATGAATCCAAGATTTTAGCAGTTTTAGGTTTAATGTATCGAACCATTTATGCTTGCATTTTTGTTTGAATCTTATGAATAAATTCCTTCAAAAATGTTTTTTACAAATCGCTAAGGATTTGCTAACTAAGATCTCAGCGATTTACACCGGGTATTTAAACCAAATATTACAACAAAGCGTCGTCTCTGAGAAGTGTAAAAATTCGGGCTTCTGCAATGCATATGGTCCGATGTGTCTCTTATTTTGGTTCAAATTCTGCACTTCTTTAGCTTAATGCAGCAATTTTATTGTGCGTTTTTCATTTTTAAAAGCTTAGATCTTTCGTGATGCTTTTATTCGACTAGTATCTTCATTTAAAAGAATTAGGTTTTTAGTTCTTGCAATATCCTAAATCTTGTTCTACAATTCCAAGCAATTCCACGACTTCATTCTATTTTAGTCTATATTGCATTTCTCGCGTTTTCACAACTTAGCTGACGGGAATTTATTCCGACCATTTACATTTTCAAATTTTAACCAGCGTTTCTATAGACCTGGTTTCTCACACATTTTCGTACACATTTTGGAACATTTGCACTAGGTATATTATTTCAGTGCAAATTTGTGACAACTGTCGCAGTTGTGACTTTCACTCCGCTGTGCTACTGGGCCTGAACTTCGACTTAACTTTAAATCGTATTAAGTCCAACTTTTGCAATAATATTTTTGTGCAAAATGGGAATTGCGGCTGGGCGCGATTTTTCGCAGCTTTGAATAAAATATAATATAACTTTTCCCATGAACACTCTGGTCCAGACGAATTTGAAGTTGCTAATATCTGTGCTAATTAAAAATAGATTGCGTTTGTTCCCAACCGATGTAGAAATGCTTATTTCTGCCGACCCGGTAAAAAATCCTGGAACCGCTACTGAAAGCCCGGTAGCACAGAACAGTAGTATTTTCTTATTCCATGTAATTGTTTAAATATATAACAACTCATGTATATTTCTGTACAAAATCTGTATATTATACTTATATCCTAAAATTGAGGAACGCTTGGCACAACATTAAAGCGTAAGCGTATCAGCATCAGCGACAGTGACTACACGTGATTATCAGTTTTCACCCGAATATATGCTTTATTATATTCAATTTGTTCTGCTTCGAGTGCGAACCTGAAAATGAGCAAAGATAAACACAATTGAAAGTCAATGTGAATGAAACATGAAATTAATTATTTCATTATAAAAAATTTGTTTCGCGGTTTTCTCTTTCGCGGTCTTTGCTTCGCGATTTTTGGTTACGTGGATTTTGGGTGGACCCATAATTCACATATTAAAATGCTTGCCTATGCCTAGTACACGATTCATTCTAATATTATTCAGGTTCCATTTGTTTAAAAGAATATTTTGACTTTTCGGACAAATATTCGTTAGTGGACTCGAAACATGGGGTATTGTATTAAGGAATATTTTAATTTTTATATGCACCTCAAATATTGATCTTACTTTGAATACAGTGTACGTACAAAACACACAGTACACCGTACACCACACCTAACCTACCTTACGTACCGAAAATTAAATTATTTTGAGCTAGCATCAACTTCTTTTCTCTGAACATATTGAATCTCCGTGTCCATTAGTTGTAGTTTTCAGCTGAAAGGTTGTACCATCAATTCAATTTAAGTCACGGCGTCACAACTATAGAATTCGGGTCGAGGGTAATTTGGGTCGCACCGCAGGCATACGAAATACACGAAATCTAATCAAAAACTCTCAAATATTTATGGAGAGAAAGTAGGCGTGGCGTCAAATTGTGGATAGAAGGAAAATTGAATATTTTAAAAGCCAAACAAATACAAATACTGTAATATGCACATCGTACGAGACAGTTCGATGAGGTTCGATAGAGATGCATTTTATATCTTGGAATTAGAATTTAGAATATGCTGCCCTTAGCAGAATACAGTACTTATTGTTGTTCAGTAATTTAGAAGCTTCATGAGATACAACAGACACTGTAATTCCGCCACCACGTGCATATCGCGCCAATAAGTGTTTGTGTTATATGTTATATGTATGTATTAGTCGTACATAAAGTAATTATGTAGTATTTCACACCTGAGAAAAAGAACGCCAAGTTAATGCCACAAGTTGCAAGTAGCAACATGCATACAATCAGCACCGACTAGATCATGCTTCGGCTTTTGAGTACCCGTCCAAGCTCTGCTGAGTTTTGATTTTGAGTGACGCTCACGAGTCCGAGATATGTCACCCAATGAGGGACCGAAAGCACAATGCCGTGTACGTACGGCTATTCAGCTGTTTTTCTTCCGAACGGGTTTGAATTTTGATCAATTTGGAACAAACAAATAAACAAATTGCTTTTCAAAAAGCTTAAAATAGCATAATGTTTCATAAGATGTATTAGAACTTGAACAAAAACAACGCAACGTTATGATTTCTAATGATTTGGGGGGAATTCATACATGGTATAGCACAGGGTATAAGGCACGGTGGAGACCTGTCCGATTTGGCTGAAAATTGGCAGAGTTATTGCTTAAACTATACTGAACAACTTTTACAGTCGGATTGACCAGATTTTTCATTGATTTGGCCTTTAGGATCCGCCATGTTTAAGGAGCAAAATCCGTGGAGACCCGTCGGATTTGGCTGTAAGTTTGTAGGATTGTTCCTAAGAACATTCTAAACAAGTTTCTTATGGGACTCAACGCGATTGGGTTGGACGTTAGATAATTTCAAAGTGTTCAACATATTAAACATAGTTTATGTTTAGTGGCTAAACCAGTCATCGAATCGTACTACGTCTCATAGGAGATTTGTTTAGAATGTTCTGAGGACCAATCTTGCAAATTTTTAGCCAAATTGTACGGGTCCCCATGGAAATCCGTTGTTAAATATGGCGGATATTAACGGTCGAACCATTGAGAAAACCTGGTAAACCCCAATGTATAGGTTGTTTAGAATAGTTTAAGGAACAAGTGTGCCAATTTTCAGCCAAATAGGACCGGTCTCCACTCTCCACCGGCCCGGTTAAGGATTTAAGTTTGAGGATTAACGCGCAAAGCTTCTTTATTTTATTGGAAACAAATGTAACGAATATTAACTTGTAAAATGGACCAACTGTTAGTTAGGTTGAATACAGCCAAATTCAATTTTTTGACAATCTTAATGCCTGCTGTCTTCATTTCACGAAGTGGAATCATACAATGGGGATGCAGCGATTTAAAGCACTTCCAATACTTTAATTCAGTGGGTTATTGTTGAGCACATAACAAACAAAGGTATATTTAGCAAATTCCGCTTCAAGCTAAGCTGAGAAAGAAAATTTACAAGCGATGTGGATGCACACAAACCAAGAGTAAGGAAAGTGTTGAAATTGTAATATACTGAATCTATACTGTATGGCTTCCTGCCGGTAAATATTTTTTATTTGGTCAAGAAACCGTTACTACAAAATTAAAAAAACAATTTCCGCTGAATTACTGCACCAATATTAAAATTATTGCTTTACAATCACGTCAGCTTGTGAGATAATTAGCATTATCTGACGCACGCTCCATGCAAAGAGTAGGGAACTTGTCCACCAGATGCCCCGCCATCTAGTACCGGCCGTACGCATAAATGTGCATCAAACCTCCCTGTGTATAGAGGCAAATTCTCTCTCGTGCTCGTAATGTAAATTGAAGAGAGAAGTGGGTTGGCTTAACCGAACCAATGAGAGCACAGAACCTGTTGCCGAGCGCGAGCTCGACTTCTTCACTCATCTCTTGCTGTGCGTTCAACAGCATGAACTGCTTCGTTGGACTAATTAATTTAATTTAACTAATGCCAATGCCGAATTAGATTGTCAAACTCTGGTAATGTGACTCTGTGACCACTGTGACTGTGTCAGCAATGGCGCCGCCAGCCTGAAAAATGACGTGGGCAAAATTTGAAAACGTATAATTTTTAACGAATTTTTTAAATTTGCGAAATCTAATGTCTAATGCCCCTTGTCATAATTCATAATGCCATTTCTATCAATTTTAACCACTCGTTAATCGTCATGTTAATCTGGAAGAACTTTTGTTTTTGATTTATTCTATTTTTATTGATGAATGTTTCATGTGAAATGCCTGCGAAATTGATCTGTTCGTGTTCGATATATTTGAGAACGAAGCACGTAATAAGAGCTAACAAAATACATGGAAAATCTACCATCGGAGAAAAATCTTCTCATAATGAAGCGCTCACCTTCTCCTTCCGCAAATTGAGAAAATTTTGTTGCGCTGTGTGTACGCCTTTT
>JAQFYU010003408.1:0-10085 GCA_034694905.1 Ceratophysella granulata | reverse complement strand
CGACGTCGATCCGATCCGCAAAAATCCGATCGGATCGGATCGGATCGGATTTTTTCGGATCGGATTGCGAACCTTAGTTGTCCAGCTGTGATAGGCACGAAGAGCTTGGCTGCTGGCTCTCAAACCACTCGACTTCACCAAATCACAGCCGGACAACCCAGGGCGGAAGTAAGAGGACCACAGACAATACAGAGATAAGTATTAAGTCGTACCGTACAAACGAATCGCGCGCGTAGCCGTTGAGTGTAGCGTTATGCGTTATGACCATGACATATGACCACAACTAGAAAAGTTGAAGGTTATGGCTTTCAGCATTCAGGCAGCTTTTGTTCTAAACAGCAAAACAACATTTTGCTAGTCACTAGTCACTAGTGCTTTCTTCAGGTACTTAATAGATTTTCAGGGGAAGCTGGAAGCTGACAATGTTTAATCCCACGGAAGACCTGATAAATACCTCACACATGTCAATGTAGTTATGACTAGGATATAGGATATATGTATTCCGAAACGCCGCAGCGAAAGTGATAAATTCTTGTCAAAGTTAGATTCCAATTATCAATCTGTGAGGTGGTGAGAGTGGTGGAAAGTGGTGAGTTTTAATGAGACTGTCTACCCATGCAGAATGCAGAATGTTGTCTAAAACAAAGTGCCTTTCGATGAGTACCATAACTTCTGGAGGGGTCTATCGTGTGGTGTTAGAATTTACCGTACGTCCAGTACGTGTAATATTGTCAGGTGTCAGGTCCCTTGGGACTTAAAATATTCCACTGCTTCCCCCAAAGCAACGTGACACCTGAAATACCTAATTGTAATAAATAACCAACTAATAACAGCTGATTCATTTATTTTAGAGTAAGCGGTATGTACCAAGCTTTGAGTACATCCGGTTTTTCATGCCCAGTTTGGAAGGATTAGCTGGAGATCAGAGTCTACTTGAAGACTGGAAGGAACACATGCTGCTTCTTCGTGACGATCTCAGGTTTGTTTAAATCCCATCAGTTGTCAGTCAATGAACACGAACAATATATACTTTGGTTCTACCTACATAGTAAACATTGAAGCTGGACTATGTATTTTACCGCATAATTGAGGCCACCTGCCTGTCCTGATACCGACTAAATACTGTTGTAAAATAATCACCGAATAACAGTTAACATTATCTGAAATTAATGGGCTCTACTCTACTAAGAAATACTTTAGAAAATCGTAATATTTGCACTTCCGTGTATCTATTCACCAATTATGATTTGTAACAGATGGTTACTGAAATTACCACACCATGAGTTCTGGTCCGTGTTCATCTTTTCGCCGGAACTATCTGACGCCGTACTAACCTCTTTCCTCATTCGAGCACCCCGATTCTTCGACTTCGAGTTCCTGCAATTTCAATCTCACCCAATCATTTCACCGCTCTATAACCAAATCTACGAACTAGTATTCCGAATTTTCCTTCGACTTTCCACTTTCAAGGAGAATAAAGTAAGTCATCTTCTACTTTTTACTTATGAGTCAGTAGTTTGAAGTGGTTTTTATTCTAAGTACTTTCCACCTTCCACATGATTTGGTAACACAGATACCTAAATATTTCTTTGTTCAGGAGGACCACATCTCTCCTTCCAAGTGGGCATGTGTTATACAGGAGAATCATTTATTTGACCTTCCCAAAATTATGGATCTATGTTCCTTGTACGAGAGCAAGGAGAACCCCATACTTCTCAAAATGCTGGAAAACGTGTCCAAAAATATACCAGAACTTTTGCGCAGTCTTGACCTCGTTATTCCCGTCCTTATGAAGAGCTCAGAGGAGCAATCCAAACAACTTAACCTAAAAGTTAAGGAGAGCACGTCTAAGGCTAAATGGAATGCCAAGGAGTACCAGGAACTTCTCATCTTCAGTCTGGACTCCGTCGTGTCTCAGTACAAGTTCCTCAAAGTTCATCCACCAGCAGCCAACAACTTTCATCAATTTGGAACATTTGAAACACAGTAAGCGATTTTTCTCAAATAGCTCCCTGCTCTTACTTACTTCGTAAAAGTAGTGTCTAAATCTAATTGCCAATTAAAATACTTTTCTGTAGGTTGGCTTCGATTTATGATCAAAATATGAAACTCTGGAACCAAGTTGTGGAAATCTTACCGTCATTGGAACCTCAAATAAATATGTGGAGAGTCTATCTACTCCGATTGTTCAGATTCGTCCTGTGTACGCCAACAATTCTGAGCATTGATGCAGGTTCTAGCTCATCTTCGCAGTAAGTCTATTGTTTTCGTAGTTAAGGCTATGCATGCATGTATGCTCTGATCTAAAATACGAGTGGGATTTGCTCAATCTTCAACGGCTAATCTAATAGTAATAACTGTATTTCCTAATAATTTCTTACAGCACTCTGATCGATGAGTACTTCAATGTGATGTGCAGCTGTCTGGATGAAAATCTTTTTATTCATGACTATGAGAAGTCATATCCATTCCGTTTTGACATGCAAACTTTGCTCAAGAAAGGTGCTGACGTGTAATGAAAAATACTAAATACATACTACCACTAACCACTAGTTGACCTTTTTGTCGAATTGGACGTGTATCTACAAATGTTGGAATGTTTTTCAGTGATGAGACACGAATTGAATATCTGTCAAATGCCATCGAGGCCTGCTTTCAAACCTGTGGGTCGGACTACAAGATTCAAATCGAGAAGCCGGTAACAGATCCGCTCTATGACCCAACCTTTGATCGACAACTCCTGGGTGCCTGCTCCTTAGACGTCGTGGGCGTTGAACTCGACTCACTGGTCACCCAAGTGAAGGACCTCTTGCCAGATGAGCCTAGGCCATACGTCGAGGTAAAGCTTGTTCACAAACACTGCTAAACAAACGCAACATGCAACGTGAACATTTTGAGAGAAGAGAGAATTGTTCCATGTTCAATGTCGTCAGTAAGTAATGGAATGGATGATGAATCCAAATTCGTTACAGGCCTGTCTGAAGCATTATGGTTTCAATGCGGAGACCGTAATTAATGCCATGTTGGAGCAAACCGTTCCCTCTCATTTGGATAAATTCAAAGATGCTAATTTGACTCCAAGTCCAGCTGCGAAGCCGGTTCAGGTCGTAACTCCCTTCAAGTCCAGTGGTCCTAATAGTTGGGCTGATACGGAAGAAACGAAGAGCCTAGGACTTTCATTCAACAAAGGTGGCAAGAGGTGAGGATCGAATTCACATGTGGCTATTTGCCTATTCGTGATGAACACGTCAAATTAAAGTGGCGACTTTGACGTGCGATTGTATTGTTCACAGGAGGCATCAGTTTGGTGAAGATGCCACTTTCTTCGAACAAGGAAAGGAACTGAAGCAACGGATTTTAGAGAGCGTACAGAACGATGTGGCTCAGAAAGCTACATCAAGCACAGAAGGATTTAATCCCTACTTGGATGAAGCACTTCTTCCCAACTTTGACCAAGACATTGAGTACAACGACGAATATGATGACACGTATGATGAAGGTAAGTGCGACATCTGCATAACGCTTTTCGGTTTCAGACTTTTGATATTTTGTTTGTTTCTGAAATTGTGTAATCTAATTTGTATGCTTCTTCCTCTTAGCTGGCGTTGGCATGACGGAGCCCGATGCCCAACTCTTCAAGCCGTTGAACGCAAAGGCAGAACGTGAAGTGGAAGACATGAGCTCTGACACAAGTCGTTCTGAACAAGACAGTTATACTAACTTTGTCACCGACCCAGCAATTATAAGGGCACAGATGGAGCAGAGACGGGCTGAAAAGGCTTCACACTCCAGGGGATTCCAACAACCACGACCACCAGGAGACGTCGTCGGTACGCAATTTAGTATATACATATAACATTTCAACTCTGTCTAGGATACGATAACATAACATGGAGTATCAGCAAAATTTCACTAGTTTGAATCAACTATGATCGAATTAAAAATTGTTCCATTTGTCTGTTTAGGCAAAGCTAAGGGTCATGGACAAGAGAAGGATGTGCTTCTTGCCAGAAGACACAAGGATCAAGCGGGAAATCAAAACAGAAGGAAACGTGCGGATTTTAAACGGAAGGAATTCTAGAAATTTGAAGCTCTACAAGTATTCAAAATACATTACCTCGCTTATCAATTTCTGAGGGTATTGGATTGAGATGAATTTGCAGCATGGCTGTATGTACTGGGGTCAAACGGATTGAGGAAGTCTTGTATATTGAAACAAATATTTGTCATATAATCACATTGTTTGGTAGAAACTAGATGAAACTATATAAGTGGTAGATCATCTCCTCTCTTCAATAAATTATTATCATTCATATTTGATTTGTTGGTTATTGTCAGCTTGAGCTGCTTTGAAATATCTATTGGATTTCATATTGAATTTCGGTTACCATTACAAACAAAACTGCGGTAGTAAGCATAAGCACATATTTTGATACTTAACTTAGCTCTCATTCTTCAAACGCTATCTAACGAGTTATAGTGATCAATTTTCCCTGTGTTGAAAGTGAATTTTACGCAAGTAGTTTCATCCCTTGCGAGTCTTGATTTCCATTTCAATAATAAAGCTGGAAAAGTCCTACAAGGCCACGCACCGCAAATGTTCTCAAATTCGTAATGATGGAAATAAGCAGAATTTATTCATAGAGGTTCAGGCTTAGCTACATTCTTTATGCTGTTCGTTCAGTTCATTTCATGCTGTGTGTTCTTCCTATTTCTTGAGAAATGACAACAAAAGGAAAAGGTTCAACTCAACAGTTTACTGTTTCAAGTCTTGCTTTGGCTCTCATTGTTCAGATCATCATCTTAGGTCTCTTCCAGCCAGTAGTCTATAGTCTTTTGTCTCATCCCAATCCCAAAATCCCAACTCGTAAGTAACAGTAAATAAGGGTCCATCCAATATCCATCCATATTCTCCTGACGATGTTACTAGAACAAGGCAATGAACTCTCGTCCGTATTTAGATTTAGTAGGAAATGTCAAACGGGATCCCTTCGATACCGTTTATCTAATGTTTCACGCCATGGCAATGCTTCACTACAGTCCAGTTCACAGATGCAATCCTGCTGAGCCAGAAGTGTTTGCTTGGTGAGCAGGCAGGGATAAGCAAGTTCAAACCACATACATTGTCTACATATTATTCAAAAAGCGATCGAATCCCTAGTTGGTAAGTAATTTTGTTTGCGATTAAGGCTCTTGTCCTTGTCCAGGTTTGGGTGCAGTGTTAAACGTTCGAAAGGATTTACGTTGGGAGAATTGTAGCCACTCACTGAATACTGAGCGTAGAACCTTGCGGTTTTTTGCAATAGACTGAGGAAGAACCAATCTAAAACTTTTATAACCCGTTTTTTGATTAATGGTCACTGAAAAAAGTTATAACAGCTCAAAGTTGCACCTGGAATTCAGTCAACTTTGAGCAGTGATAACTTTTTTCAGTGACCATTAATCAATAAACGGGTTATAAAAGTTTTAGATTGGTTTTTTGTGAGTCTATTGCAACAAATCCCGAGCCTCTACCTTCAGTATTCAGTGCGTGGCTACCATTTTCCCAAACCAGTCCAAATCAGTGATTATTTTGCGGCTGGGTGAAGTTAGCCTTGAAGGACGGCGTGGTTGTGAGAGAAAGAATGAAGAGAAAAAGAGCCATCTGTCCGATATGTGCTAGCTTCGCCTAGCCAAGCTTTAGCCCGCACAAAGGTGAACTAGCCCCTTAAAACAAAACGTATTGGTCCTCACAAGGGCAAAGATTCCGGCATGAGAGGATTTTTTTTCTACGGTTGGTGAAAACAGGCCCACAATTGCAGCCCTCACAAGACGACCCACTACCAAATGGTGAATTTGTAATGTATATTATCAACATCGGCTCTATAACATTTTTGAAAAGTGTTTTACCTAATAATATATAATTCCATCATAGAATCAAATTATTTGCCCAATACTTATTTTCCCCAAAAACTATTTCTAGCTATGTAATGCTATCTGAGTGGGTTGCATAACAAAGTTAATGCGTACTAAATATATTATTTCATATTAAAATTGAATTATTTGCCCAATACTTATTTCCCCAAAAAATTATTTCTCGCCATGTAATGCTATCTGTGTGGGTTACATTTTAAGATCGACGTACTTTATACCAGATGTTAATATATATTTTGCATAAAATCGAGTTATTTGACCAATACTTATTTTCCCCCCAAAATTATTTCGCGCCATGTAGTGCTATCCGCGTGGGTTAAATAAAAAATTATGTGCGTACTAAATATAATAACTATATAATGCCATTAAAATATAACTTTTTGCCCATTACCTATTTCCCACAAAATATTTTTCTAGCCATGTATTACTATCGGTGTGAGTGACATAACATGGTCGGCGTACTTTATACCGAACATAAATATATATTTTGCATGAAATTGAGTTATTTGCTCAATATTTATTTTCCCCATTAATTATTTCTAGCTGTGTAATGCTATCAGCGTGAGTTACTATGCTATGGTTTACAACTGCACCTGTTACATGAAGAGGTTTTATAATGCATAGAAAAAAATTTTTTGGGGAAGATATAAGTATTGTGCAAGTAATTTGGTTTTATGATTGAACTATATACTTATTTCGTAAAGCGCAAAGCTTCAATGTTATGCAACCCGACGCAGATAACATTACAAGGCGAGAAATAATTTTTGGGGGAAATAAATATTGGGCAAATAGTTTAATCTTAGGCAAAATATATATTTATTATGTATAGTACGCACATAGTTTTTTATGCAACCCGCTCAGATAGTGGGTTGCATAGTTGCATAGAAATAGTTGCATAGAAATAGTTGCATAGAAATAATTTTTGGTGAAAATAAGTACTGGGCAAATAACTCGATTTCATGTAGAATGTATATTTATTATGTATAGTGCACACCTACAACCAGGGTTGGCAAAAACCCTGGGTTTTATTATTTAACCTATGGGTTAATGGGTTTTTGGGTTAAACCCTGGGCAGACCTGGGCCGCTTGTCCGGACAATTGGGAGGGGTATCGAAATCGAATCCAATTTGAACCAAATTTATACCACAGATGTACTAAAATATTAGAATAATCTCCGCCAAATTTGAGCCGAAATTTTTTTTTGAATTTTTTTATTAGTTTATTTCTCATTTTTGTGTTAACGTTGGGAGAAAGTTGGGAAAAAATTGGAAAAAAAAACGAATAAATTTTTTTTTATTTTAATAATTTTTTTTTGCATGGATTCGGCTCAAATTTGCAGAGACTATTCTAATATTTTAGTACATCTGTGATATAAATTTGGTTCAAATTGGATGCGATTTCGATACCCCTCCCAATTGTCCGGACAAGCGGCCCAGGTCTGACCCTGGGTTTTATGGGTTTTTGGATTTTTTGCGGATTTTTTTTTAAATTCAATTAATTGGGTTACTTTGAGAAGTAGTTGCACTGTAGTTTTTTTGTATTTGCAAGCCAAATTCGCCCATTTTAATTTAATTTTGCAAAGTTTATAGATAACTGTATAACAATCATCCACTGTTTGCCCTTTATTGAAATGGACCCAAACTGGTTCATGTCAAGTTTCAGAATACGTAATGACAAATGGGCGGATATGAAAACTTGTTTAGGTAGGAAGGGTTAATTAAGTTGAGTTAGGTTAGTTTTACACAGGTTTTATCGAGACATGAGGGTTTACGCTGCATAATGCTTCCCGAATATGAGCTAACGCCAAAAGGGCTAAAAATTTTGAGCTAAAAATGAGAGCTAGTATAGTAAGCGCCGAGCCAAATAAATATGGGATAGAATAAAATAGCTCAAGCGTAAGTAGAAAGTAGAACTCCGACGTAATAAGATCTATTCCAACAAGATTTCGATTTGTGTATAACATAGAATTCGTACGGCCACAATTGGGCGGGGACAATGTGGCCGGGACAATTGGGCGGGCGACGGTTGGGCGGGCGACGGTTGGGCGGGCGACAATTGGGCTGAGCGACAATTGGGCGGCGACAATTAGGCGGGCGACAATTGGGCGGATTTGTAGAACATGCTAAAGTGTCATATTGAGTTTAGTTGTGATACTGATTTGATAGATTTAATATATATACCGCTATACAAAGTTAGAATAGTAAGCTAAGATATAACTTTAACATATAACTTATGTAACATTAGCATTGAGCAGCAATACAGCCTCATACCTTGACAAAACATGAGGCTAACCTAGACTAACCGAACTGAATAACTCTACTTTAACAAATTTTTCATATCCGCCCAATTGTCGCCACCCAATTGTCGCTCCACCCAATTGTCGCCCGCCCAATTGTCGCATAGTCCTTAGAATTTAGTTTTACTAATTTTCATTTCAAGGATACTTTTACACTCAACTAACCTTCGAGCTGTAGTTTTATGTGCTGAAATGCTAGGACGTCTAATACTGACTATTTTCATTTATATTTTTGTGCACGCCAGTTTAGGGGTTCCTGACGTGTTTTTAAAAAATCTGAATTTTATAGCAGTAGTGTCATCAATAATTGAATTCATTTTTTGAAGATCCGCATGTTCAATTTCTACATTCCTAACTTATACATAACATGAAATCGCGAAAATTGTTGTTGGTTTAGCCCATATTTACGTCATAGCTCATATTACGCTTTAAGATAATATTATTTTTGCCCTTATTCTCTTTACTCTTTTTATGCTCTAGCTCTTCTCACAGCGTAATTCTAATTTTTGGCTCTTATTTGTTATCCCTTTTGGCGTTAGCTCTTATAAGGGGCGGGTAGCTAATATTACGTGCTTCGCAGTGAGTCGTGCATATGTGCAATATTTTCCATCCACTACAGGATTGCTGACGTATCTAACTGAAGTAAGATTTATACCTCGGTGCATGCGCAATTTTACCAAAATAAAACCCAAATAAAACCCGCGCATATAAAACCCAGGGTTTAACCCATATGGGTTTAACCCACCAACCCTGCCTACAACGTTATGTAACCCACGCGGATAGCATTACATGGAGCGAAATAATTGGGGGGGGGGAATAAGTATTGGTTAAGTAACTCGATTTTATGCAAAATATAAAATATGTTTTAACATCTGGTATAAAGTACGCCGATCTTAAAATGTAACCCACACAGATAGCATTACATGGCTAGAAATAGTTTTTGGGGAAAATAAGTATTGGGGAAATAATTTGATTCTATGATGGAATTATATATTATTAGGTAAAACACTTGTCAAAAATGTTATAGAGCCGATGTTGATAATATACATTACAAATTCACAAGTTGGAAGTGGGCCGTCTTGTGGGGGCTGCAATTATGGGCCTGTTTTCACCAACCGTAGAAAAAAATCCTCTCATACCGGAATCTTTGCCCTTGTGATGTGAGGACCAAAAATATGCTCGTAAATCAGAATCGCAACTTGTATTCCCTTTCGTGCTGAAATAATCTGATTATCTTTTATGCAGAATGGAATTCGAAATGGCACTCTTGCTGGTGCGAGCAGAGATGTGTACGGTCTTTTCAATTGGTCTAATTCTAAGTATCATGGGTAAGTTTCAAGTTTGACACGTGCAGAAGCTCAAGTTAGTTACAATACATGCTTAAGTAGGGTATTCATCATAGCAATTCGCCTGCGAAAACGGACCTGCGAATCGAATTTTAGCTTTTCGCTCGAGAATTCGCTCTTCAGTATTCATGATCCGAGCGATTCGAAAACTAACTATTCGCTCCAAGCGAAAAAACACTCACTTTTCGCATTCGCTCGAAGAATGTGCAGGTATATTATTTCGCCTGCGAATTGTCAAGACTCAGGCGAATTGGACGCGGGAAATATTTTGAAATTCAAAAGTTGCAGGCTCCAGAATGCTTTAATTCAATTCCAATTGTATTTCTGTTATCTTTCACATCATACAACTGCCAATTTTTGAAAATAGTGTCAACCGTGTTAGCCAAAATATCCGTCCATACTACAGTAGGACTATATTATTGGACAATTGGTAGTTCTCGATGTATTCAGATTAGGCAGCATATTTCTAACTTTACCCAGCATTGCATGCACCTAAATTCGGTGAAACGAAGAATTCCAAATTCTCAAAT
>JAQFYU010003407.1:0-10086 GCA_034694905.1 Ceratophysella granulata | reverse complement strand
ATAATGTATATTTCTAAAACATTTTACAGGCATTTCGTTTCCAATGTATTCTTTTGAATATTTTAAAAGTAATTTTTACAACCTGAATTTCTGTATTTACTGCAAAATCAATTCATTTCTTGTGATTTAAAAAAAATCAGGGAGCTTTAACGTTATGAAGGACAATTATCTTTTCTGTCAAAGAAATGCTACATAGTTCTCCTTACTATCTCAGTCTACAGTCTCACGTGCCACGGTCTTCCTCCGCAGCCACTCACTCACTTAACGGATCAGGGGTGTGTTTGGGCTGTATAAGCTGAACATGAAAATGCTCACTACAGAGCAGAGCTTATATTCTTAGAAGTTCGAACACGATCTCCCCTCATTTGGCCTTTTTTGCGACTGAATGAGACGTCCTGGTTGAGTCCATTTTATAAAAAAAAACTCTAGATACATAGATTATGAGCAGTGTATAATTACTACGTATAACCTGGTGTCAAAATACCAAAATATTGGGTTGCGATTTTTAACGGTTTCGGAGTTATTGACTCTCAAAGTTGGCTCCGAAAATCTGTTAAAACCTTCAAAAAATTCCCCCGCTACCCCATAAGGGCATAATTGGTGTTGACTACTTAGGAAGGTCTCTGGACTATATTCCCAACCACTTTGTACAAAACGACACCGGGAGCTTTGCTCAAATAACCGAATTTAGGATTTTCGGGTTTTTTGATATTTTTGTGCACCGTAATCAGTTAGAATCCCTTTATAGATGATTCTGACCATATTTGCAACCAATCTCAGGACCTAAATCACAAGTTTGCTCTTGAAGGGTCGAATGCCTTATGATAACGTAAAGAAAATCTACTTTGTTGTCTGCTTCAAACTAAACTCCTGGCTTTTATTTGTGGTATTTTATAAGGTCCCAAACAAGCATGGGTGACTCTGGCCACAACGGACGCAGAAGCAACGGTTCAAGCCGTCTTATTGGCTAAATCACTGAAGAGAGCGTCCACAACCCGGCCTATTTGGATAATAATATCGGAGGAAGTTTCACCGAATACGAAGTACTATAAATCCTTTTTTTTAAATTTTAATCCTTCAACCTTCGAATTTTCGAAGTTCACAAATTACAAATCCGGGTTCAAATCAAAATTGAGGACGGATTTGTATGTCCCATACACAACCAAGGTTCATGCTGTGTATTTCTTAAGGTACCTGTTGCTGGAAATATTTGATGACGTCATAAGAATTCCAAATCAGGCGCTTCGTGAAACCCAATTGAAGGAAGACACTTGGGGATTAATTTCCCAGTTTTGGTGTTGGAGATTGAAGCAATTAGAGAAATGTGTTTTTCTGAGCTCAAACTGTTTGGTTAGTTAATCTACATAATAAAAAATTCGGTTCTCCATTGGAAGTTTGATTCCGTGTAACTGATGTACTTGAATTTGGATGTGAAGGTGAAGAAGAATTGCGACAAGATTTTTGATTTCAACGAGCTGGCCATTCTACCAGATGCTAAACCAGAATATTGCTTCAATGTATCGGCTTTTGTTTGCGAACCGAATTGCAGTACGTTCGAGAAACTTGTGAATTTTGTTGCATCAACTGAAGGTATCCTTACCTGCATTGCAGTGAAGCTATAGTGGTTGGAATTTAGAATGAGCGATATGAATTTTGTACCTTCAAGTTCCAGATCGAAATGTTAGTGATGTGCTGAACGGAGTCTTCAATAGATGGACATTTTTGGATGATCGAATTTCATGTTCAATGTTGACCGATGATGAAGCCAATATCAAAGAACGGGTAAATATCTGAAACAATACCCTCAAATCGGAGAGAATTCCTGCTCTTCAACAATTGCCGGCATTCAAATTTATAAACTCATTACCCACACAGGCATCTGTTAGCGAGGTCGCGGAAATATGAATTCAATACACACAGATTTACTTTTTGGCTACCATATAAACGCGCCATAAAAATACCGTATTTCGACTAAAAACGACCTGAACTGCTTTTTTCCATAAATTAGTATTTTTGCACCTGCAGATAGTCTAATACTGAATCTGAAAGGTGCAAAAAAGCTAATCAATGGAAAAAGCAGTTCAGGTCGTTTTCGGTCAAAATATGGTATAACAGGAATATTTTTATGGTAAACAAAACACTAACTCTTATTAATTTTCTGTACCTACATAGGACGAGTTAATCCAAATGTTGACATCACTCAACGCGAAAACGAAGGACGAAGACGCAATTGCTGTTGTGGGCATGAGCTGTCGCTTCCCAGGAGCCAACAACACGGCCGAATACTGGAAGCTTCTGTCCGAAGGAAGGGAAGCCATCCGGAGATACCCTGTTGAGCGTCCATTTACTGGGCCACAAAAGGAAGCCAGAGAAATGCAGGCTGGGTTCCTGAATTGCCCTGTCGACGAATTTGACGCAAAGTTCTTTGGGATCAGTCCTCGTGAGGCCGCCGTTATGGACCCGCAACAGAGACTTCTGCTTGAAGTGACTTGGGAATGTTTGGAAAATGCTGGGATTAATCCGCAAACACTTCGTGGTTCTGACACGGGAGTTTACGTGGGAATGTGGCAACAGGACTACGAAAGGATCATCATGGAATCCAAACGAACCGAGGATGACAAGGGAACTACGGACTTTCTGCATGTGTTTCTGGGGAACAAGTACAGTGCTACTGCTTCCAGGATTTCATTTTGTTTGGGTCTCAACGGTCCAGCTGTGGCTGTGGAATCAGGATGTTCATCTTCACTTACTGGATTACATTTAGCTTGTGAAAGTCTTCACAACGGAGAATCTTCTTTAGCTCTTGTGAGCGGAGTTAACCTTATTCTGCTACCGTTTAATCCATTTTCTGGAAAATCTGCTGATGAAAAAGGTGTGGTGCTTGCCAGGGACTACAGATGCAAAACTTTTGACGAAAGCGCAGATGGATTTGTCAGGTAATACGGCATGTCCCACTTTCGTCTTTTATCTTCAATTTATTTGTTTTGGCAATTGAAATTTTAATTTAATAAGAAATTTTTTTTTTACATGCTACAAACGCAAGGAACTTGATCAGGCACTAGTATATGGAAATACGGGAAAAGGCAAGACCCATTACAGAGAAATATGTGGGGCGGGTTCCGCGGAGAGTTCTTAAATGTGAAAATGGTCATTTTTTAATTAAGGTTGTGGGAAAACGGCTCAACGAATTTCCATAAACTAAAGTGCAACATGTTGCTATGCTCTCCTAATCATGGACTTATCATTGGAATTAGTCAATTAGGATGTTAAGTTAGATAAATATTCGATTCCGCAGTCGGTAGTTATTGCCTAGACCCCTGGCTCGGATTAAATGGGAAAGCCCCTTCCCGCGCAGAAAAGCTCAACGTGCGGCCGAAGATGATCCAACACAGCAAAACCCCAAAAAACGGAAATGTAAATTTTCCCATTTAAATGTACACAGAATTGTCCCCACCGCTGTATCCACCCCATTTCTCTCACTGTATGGAGTCCTGTCATCTTCCGAAGTTCTATGTACTACTGGCACTGGCTGGTCAAGCTCCATGCTGCATACGAGTACTACCCAAATAGCTGTATAGGGTAGAGTGTGTTGTATACTGAAGTTCAGAAGGTGATAGTACTAGGGCATGCAATTCCGTCCAGAATTTTGAAATCCGGATTTCGGAATTGAACGGATTTACAGCACTCGAATCCGGATTTCAAAAAAGTTTAAATACTTGAGATATTTGATTAGGTTAGGGAGGTTAGGTTTCCGAAACGCTCGTTATAGTGAAATGGTGCTGTTCTCCATAGGCGTCTACCGCGTGTCCTAATCCTGAATTCGACCCAAGAATGATCTAACCTTATAACAAGGCGTCAACAAACCTTGTACGTACAATTCATGCGTTCTTCACCGAACCCAGCTCATGTTTAATGTTGAGCGGCGTTCGGGAGCAAAGATAGAACGTGTGCATTAAAGTTGGTGTCTCCAGTGGATGACGTTAAAAGCTCGAATTTCAAACTTGAATCCGGATTTCAAACTATGAATCCGGATTTCGAATTCAAGAATCCGGTCGTAAATCCGGATTCAAATCCGAATTTCAAATCATCCACGACGTTTAAGAATCGTGTCGTTCCTATATGCTACTTATATCAGGGTTGGCATGAAAAGATCATTGAATTAAATCAAGAGCTTTCTTGATCTTTTGAAATTAAATTTGAAATAGTTTTTTGTACATCTGATACACTTTGGAGGTGTTACGTCCAAAGATCAAAGAGATCAAAAAGATCGTTGATCTTTTCAATAAAGATCATTGATCTTTTTGATCTTTTCATTTTGCCGTTTTTACTTGAAAAAATCCAAAAGATCATTGATCTTTTTGTTAAATATCAATGATATTTTTGATTTTTAAGATATCCGACAAAAATGAAGGAGCTAAACACATGAAACCTGAAATAGAAGTGTACAAATTGAAGCTTTCATTGAACTGTTGCTGTGATTTTCTGGTTGATCTTTTGTTTGATACCATGTAATTTGTAATACTGATGTTGAACTATTCGTCGTTTAATACACCATTGCGATAGGCATATGTGTAGCTTCAACTGCTAGATTTCATTATTCAACAACGTTGAAATGGTCAGTTTCGGTTTCCAAATGCCAGTACGCACAAACCGTTTCACATCGGATGATATGCGCTTATGCCCTAGCAGTCGCCGGCAGCAAGATGGAGTCGATCCCTCATTTGAAATTTCGGAATTAAAAATGATAATAATAGAACGACGCTCAAAACATCCTGTATGGATCAATTTTGAGTACATGAAAAGGCATATAATTACAGTGGCAATTGGGTTTAAAAAAATTAGAAATTGTAAGCGAATTTTATCAAGTTATTATGCGTTTCCTTCAAGTTAAGTAAAAAGATCCAAAATATCATGATCTTTTTGATCTTTTCAAAAAAATCATGATCTTTTCCAACCCTGATTTATATGTGACTAGAAACACAACAATACTGCATGAATGCATAGTATAGCGCTTAGATTACACAGTGATACGTGGTCCACTGCCAAAAGTGCACCAATTCTTTGTTAATTGCAAAGCGATTAAGGAATCATAATTAGGTGCTTGTGCTCCTAACTACAAATGAAGGGTAGGCTAATTTTGTGAACATGATTCTGATCTTAACAAATACTTGTATAGGAAAAGCTGAATAGTTTACAAATTAGAATTTAGCCATTATGCAAAAGTGCTTAAATATATAATACGCTATTCGTTATGTGTAGTGCACTATTGTACTTGATTTTCAAGCGTGTGGTGTGTGGTGTGTGTGCTACCATGCATATGCATAGCTTGAGTAGATTCCTCTTTTTAGCCGCTAGAGAATAGCTTTTAATGTTCGATATTTTAGAGATACTACTACGTTTACGGTTGTTCAATGTCGCGTCCGAAGTATTATCGCTCCGTAATATTCTCGGCCGTTGCGTCGTTTAATCGTTTCAAGGCTAAGCTATAACCTATTTTTCTAATTCCAGGGCCGAAGCTTGTGGTGTCGTCGCCTTGAAACGTCTTGCAGATGCACGTAGAAACGGAGACAACATTCTAGCGTTAATTAAAGGGACTGCAATGAATAACGATGGATGTGGAACAAGTTTTGGCACGCCGAACGAAAAGGCTCAGGAAAAGGTTTGCCGAGCTGCTCTCAAGCGAGCAAAACTAATCCCGTCTGAAGTAAGCTATGTTGAAGCCCATGGAACCGGAACTGCTGTCGGTAAATAAATTTACGATCCAAAAATTGAAATTGAAAGTGCCATTAAAAAGAAATTGTAAAAGTCCAACGAACAAGCATTACAACTAAATAGCAATTTACGTGCCATTCTTCGGGACGTTGCCCAGGTTAAGCGAGATCCCCTGGAACCTTGAACTCAACTGTGCATGAAGCCCAAATTACTTCGCTAGAGCATATTTCTAAGAAGTTAAAGAATAGTATAAGTAATGTGTGTGAAATCAGTTTTCGAAAGTTGTGTGGTTTTTTTTACTCATCCAGATTGCAGTTGCTTCGTCGCTCACCTAAGTTTTTGCAAATATGCGAGAAATATGAAAACAAATGCTGTATTTTTTGAGTGGCTGCACTCAACTGAACTAACAGACGAAATGCTCTGGCAAGGTCCCAAAGGTTCATATCGTAGTGCCGTGCATGGAACTGTTCTAGCCGCTGTCTATATAATATTCAAAAAATGGAAAAGAAAAAGGGAATGTACGTGTACCACACTTCATATATATGTTACCGTCAGAACCCGAAATTAGGCACAACCCGAAATCGATCTTTGAAATATAATTAACCAAGCCGAACCTAACCTAACATCATTCTTATCACAAAATACACATTTAATGTGAATTCGGAGGTCATAGGTCAAAGGCAACCAAAGTTATAGAGCATTAAAAATAATGAAGAAATCGGAGTGATACTTTGCGTGAGGTTGACCTATGACCTTCATAATCACAGAATAGTTGTATTTTGTCATGAGCCCAGATTAGGTTTGGTTAGGTTAACTCAGTTTAAAAATAAAGATTGCGGGTTGTGTATAATTTTTCACATCGGCCATTGGCCGTTTTCGGGTTCTGTCGATAACATATACATATATAAAGAGAGGGATTTCATCCTTCACCGCCTCTGACTCTGACCTTTCGAACAAATCTACAACCCTAGCCTGAACCACGAATGCAATCAAGGACGGTTCTATGTACATATGGGCCTGAAGAAGCCTTATATTGTTGAGCAAGACACAGTGACATAAACCATCATATTTGAAGCCCAGACTAAAAGCATGATGGTACTCTTGGAGTGGTAATACTTGTACCGCGAGACAATTGTTGTTATTTGAACGAAGCTTGGACTTTAACTATTGCATCACAAGGGTTTTCATCCACTCTTAGATTAAGAAATGCGGCAAGTTGTCTAGTTAGCACGATATTAGCCAGTTTACGAACTGGCTAGAATCTCTAATGATTTGGAAAACTGGCTAAGTGTTCATGTTGGTTCTAACATGTACAAATTATGAATATTTAACTAATAAGTCAACCAAATTGGAAAAGGCTGGACCCTGTGTTTTACCTATAGGAATAAGTATTCAAAATATATATACAATATTTTGCAACATTATATAAATTATACAAACTGTACGTTCCTAGGTGATCCCATTGAAATGTACGCAATCGGTCAAGCCTACTCGGAAGGTCGGACGGAACCTTTGTTGGTTGGATCTGTTAAAACCAACATTGGTCACTGTGAATCGGCTGCAGGAATTGCTAGTTTGATCAAAGTGATTCTCTGCATTCAGAACGAAGCAATTCCATCGCATCTCAACTTTAAAACTCTGAATCCCAGAATCAATCTTGACAGCATTCCAGCCAAAATCCCAATGGAACTCACGCCGTGGACAATTCCAACCAAGATCGCAGCCATCAGTTCTTTCAGCATGAGTGCCACCAATGCACATGCCATTGTACAGCAACCACCAAGACTAATACCAACTATTAAATATTTAGGGAGTACTAGTACCGAAATGTTCACACTATCCGCCAAGTCAGAGGAAGCGCTCAAAGACTTAACGAAGCTACACGTGGAGTTCTTAAAATCAAATACTGACATCCCCTTGGTTGACATTGCGTATGCTGTCAACACAGGGAGAGCTCACTTGCAACATCGAATGGCTGTCGTGGCATCTGACACTAGTCAACTTCTTTCCAGATTAGAAAATCAAAATTTCACTCAAGGCAAAGCCTCAACACTCAAAACCAAAGTGGGATTTCTGTTTCCTGGACAAGGTTCTCAATACACTGGAATGACCAAAGGTCTCCACCAAAATTTTCCTGTCTTCCGTGCTGCGCTGGAAAGATGTAATGCCGTATTCCAAAATACCCTTGAGGAATCGCTCCACGATGTTCTATTCAAGAAGGAGGAACTTCTGAGCCAGACACTTTACTGCCAACCAGCAATTTTTTGTATTGAATACTGTCTGTCTCAACTATGGGCTCATTTTGGAATAAGACCTGATTGTGTCTTGGGTCACAGCGTTGGAGAATTTGCTGCAGCTGTTTGTGCTGGACTGTTGATATTGGAAGATGCGATGAAATTGGTCATCACAAGGAGTCAGCTCGTCAGCAGCCTTCCTCCGGGAAGTATGTTAGCAGTAAGAGGTTCGGTAGGGGACATCTCAAAGCTCCTGAAGAATTTCCACAAAAGTCACAAGCAAGATGTCGATATGTATTTAGATATTGCAGCTATTAATTCTTCTGAAGAAGTCGTCGTATCCGGGACATTGAATTCCGTGCTTAAATTCCAACAATTTTGCTCGAACAACGGTATCAAGTACTTAAATATCCCCGCCTCGCACGCTTTCCATTCCCGCGCAATGGACCCAGTACTGAATGAATTCGGAAAAGCAGTTGAAACGATTCGTACGAGGAAACCAAACCTGATGTGCACCTACGTGTCTGGAACTCTTGCCAAGACAATGGATTTAATTGAATTTGGAACGGAATACTGGCAGAATCATTTCAGAGACACAGTAAAATTTTCGGAAGCTATCAAAGTAGTTTGGTCCGAATGCAAAGTTTTGGTGGAAATCGGACCACAACCAATCCTTTTGAGTCTTGCAATGGCGAACATCGAAGACGCATCAAGTGTAGGAGTTTTCTGTCCATCACAACGCAGGTACGAAGAACCTACTGCTTCATTCTGCACTGCAATGAAGAAGCTCTACGTTTCTGGTGTTGACTTTGACTGGTCATCCGTTTATGGCGTTCGTCAGAAATCAGTGATTCTGTCAACGTATCCGTTTCAGAGGCAAAAATATTGGATCTCTGACGATACTGAAACGGAGAACTTAATAAACCCACAACTCCATCCACTGCTAGGAAAACAATTTCATTCGCCACTTCCAGAGTTAATATTCACTCAAGTATTCAGACTGAAGGAATTGAGCTACATTGAAGATCATAAGGTTGCCGAGTTCATCGTCGTGCCTGCGGCAGCTTTGCTCGAAACATTCATGGCTGCTGGAAGAGAAGTACTTCAAGGCGGTGCAAGAAACAAATTCGTAATTACAATAGAAAATTTTGTCGTAGAAGCTGTTCTTCCACTTGAAAGGAAATGTAACATTCAAACTTTGGTGAAGTCAGAGAAGTCAACCGCGGAAGATGGTATAAAGTACCAATTGTCACTCAGTCGAAAACTTGACAATCATTTTGACAAATGGAAGATTCATGCTTCTGCCGAATTCCGTCCTAGTTCAAAAATACCAGATGAGAAATGTTTGGATCTGGAGACGCTCAAAGCAAGACTGGACCACAAGACGTCATTGGAAAGCAGTTACAAAACTTTGGCAGATATTGGGATTCAATTCGGTCCCAAATTCCAAAGCATCACTTCAGCTTGGTTTAGTTCAAACGAGATTTTGGCAGAAATCAGTTTACCTCAAGACTCAGAAGATTATGTTTGTCATCCAATTGTCCTCGATGCTATGATTCAAGCTTGTGCATTTCGAGAGTATTTATTAAAATCGCCAGGAAAAGATGCCATCAGGACCGAGCTCCTCCTTCCCGTTGGCATCAAAAAGCTAACGTGGCTAACGAAATCACTTTCGAACACATTATTTGCCCTCAGTACGGGTAGCACGGGTATCGTAACGCTTTATAATTCAAATGGAGAGCAGCTCGCCGTAATGGAAGGTCTGGAGCTTCTCAAAACAACAGTCAACAGCGTGACCCGAGCTATCCGAGCAGATACCTTAGAAGTTCCAGACTTCCTGTGTGATACTTGGCGGAAAACACTCGGGAAGACTGACTCCCGAATAAACATAAATCAACTTGTTTCACCAACCATGGAATCACCCACAGTGAAATCCAAAAAAGACACAGTAGATGGCATGGATGCAGCAGAATCCCAAGAGTTGCGTGATCTGATAAACTCACACACTTTCTACATCTTTCTACTCTGTATTCAAGAGTGCAATTGGATATGGCCCGAACTCGGTGAAATGTTGACTACTCAAACATGGAAGCCATTTCTACCCAGTTCCTTCAACGAAGGCATCATTGGAATCTACATG
>JAQFYU010003406.1:0-10087 GCA_034694905.1 Ceratophysella granulata | reverse complement strand
ATTTCCCATAAAACCGGCTCCAAACCTATTCAAATTCATCAGAAGTTAGTTAAAGATTGTGTACAGAGCAAGCAACACCTTGAGAATACATACGCCGAATTAATTGAAGTTGTAAGCGAGACAGCATCGCCGTTCGGTCCAATAATGGAAACATGGGAACCTCCATGGTCCTTTTGATCCGCATACAAAGCCCCGTACCATGATGGGTCGGTAAAAGTCTGATAGTCAAATATATCTCCTCGTAGCTGATAGGCGTAGTCTGCTGAGAGCATTCTATCCTGAAGCTGCGGAAAATTTAATTTCGACTCAATAAGTTTTACAAAGACAGACGCTATTTTAATTTTAATAAAAGTCCACATTTTGACATACAACAATTTAAAAAAAAAATACGTTACTTACCTGAACAAGTTGTTCGTTTTCATCAAAGTTTGGATCAGCCACCATAGTTCGATGACCATTGGCAAACTTGAGCGTCTCAATCAGACGATGTAAATCCAGGCTGTACGCCTGTGGGGTGAACTCATTTGGATCTCTTCTCCTGAAAATTTGAAGTGGAAAGACTTGCAACTAATTTGGGAAACATTCAAATATTCGTATACGATCATCAGTATAGCAATACCCATATTCTTGTAACATTCCTAATGCCATGCCCACCACGGGACCACTGGATGGGAAAGGAAGACCAACCATCGTAAAATTGTTCAGCAGTCTGTAAATGATGGGTTTGACCCATTTGACTCTGTAAAATGGAAATTATTAGTATAAAAATCGGTAAATACGAGTATTTGACTTTGCATACCTTTAAAAATCAAATTACCTGTGATCCGATAAATCAGAAGAACTGAAGACTCCACCAGCGTTGACTAATTCCTCGACTATATGACTAGCAATGGTTCCATTGTAAAAATCTTTTGCACCACCATTTTCCAATATTTCTAGCGTACGAGCTAGACGTGGTCTCGTTATTTTGTCACCCGCGACCCATGGTTTCCCCGTTAAATTATTGAAGAATTCAGATCTAGGTAAATACGAACCAGGAATGTGTTATAAAACTTACAAGGCACGGTATGCAATTTTCCTTACCGTAAAACTGGGTCATTTGAAATCAGAGTCTCTAAGCGCAACATGGATTTCCCGAGCTCCGAACTGACTGTGAATCCATTTTGAGCAAGGTCTTTGGCAGGATTCACAACTTCAGACCATTCTAGCTTTCCAAACTTCTGATGTGCTGCATACAAACCTGCCAACTCACTGGGAATTCCAACAGCCATACCACCTGGAAAATGCGTTCATCTATTATAAAAGAAATTGTAAGCTTAAAATCAAAACCTTACCAGCACGTGAAGCCGAGGTGTCATTTGCATAAAATTTGCCATCAGCTCCCTGAGGTGCAGTTTCACGAGCATTCAGACTGTACATTGTCCTGTTCATGTAGATGGTCATAAATAGACCTCCGCCTAATCCGCTGCTTTGAGGTGCGACCACACCAAGACAAAGTGCAACGGCTACTGCGCTGTCCACAACGGAACCATTTCTACTTTCCAGAATTCTTCTTCCAATGTTTGAACAAGTAGCATCATCCGAACTGGAAAACAGGAATTTGGACTTGGACACACTTAACTTTCACTGAATCATATTAATTTCCTTAATTGCATATCCACTGGGCTCACCTTATTCCAGCATATTCATAAGGGCCTTGCAGAACGCTGCTCGAGTTAATAGTGAGGTCAACTGGGTCCGCGGGACTTAGCGTTTCCCAAATAGCTGGTACCGTAAACAAAATGATGACTCCAATGATGAAAATAATCGCTGAGGTTGCGGCAGTAGCGATAATGGCGAGTTGTTTTCGTCTTGTTCTGTGAAAATATTTACATAAGAAAAACATACGATGTTACAGATTGCAGGTTTCACTTTATACTTTTATCTGAAATTAAAACGAAAAAATTAGTTGATTAATCGAGTGACATCAAATTATTCCAAAAAATTTGTTACCGTCTGCAAAATTTCAAATTGTCTAACTTCATATTCCAATCTAAGATTAGTCGGTTAGGTGCGTATCTTAAGCCAGTGCAACGTTATACAATGACTTCATATTTTGAATAAAACTTTTTTCTTCAATTATTTCCAAGCACATGAATTATATTTACATTCAATCACCTTTAAAACTTACAAATTACTCCAATGAACTTCGCTATCCGAATCCTCCTCCTCATAGCTTCCGTAGAACGGGTTTGGCCGTCCATCGGCGAGTCGTGATGATTCCGAAAACATATTCACAGCTGCTAAAGCAAATCCTTCCAGTGTTGCGTTTATTTAAATCCGAATAAAAAGAAGTCCAGGACAATAGTGGAATTGAAGTATCGAGTTGAAACTTTTTTCTAATAAACTAACCCCAAAATACACTAGCATAATCCCTAAACCTTTAAATAACTGACTACCACTGTTGTTGGGTCGCTGCAGCGCTAGCGTCTGGAAGTAGAGTGAAACTGGATAAATGAATTACACTTCTTTTCCTTGTAAAAAAATTTCCGTGGACCAATATTACACTTTACACTCGTCTCACATCGAGTCAGTCAGTCGACGTTAGTTAAAATAGATACCTACATAATTACGATTTTTTGAATATTCAAATTATTGACTGAGAAATGATTCGCTCTGCCTTCTGCCTCGGTCCTCTGGGTTGGATCCCAAATGTCTATGTAACAGAAGATGTAACTTTAATATACATTTAGAAAAAAATTGTTGGAATTGTTGGGCTCAGGTAATTTTTATCTGAGTCTCAGTGAAGAAATGCTGTAAACAAACTCCAATATCAATATCCAAACCTACCGGAGCATTGCATTTAGGCCACAAGCCACAATCGCCCATTCAATGCATCTTATCCAACCAGAAAGTCACAAAATGAACAGGAATTGATTGGCAAAAATAAACAATAGGTCAATGCTTGTCTGTCGGTCATCCGAATATAAACACGAAGCGCTTCACGCTGTGCGTCTATGGAGGGATACATACAACAAACTTCCAACATTGAAAGTGTTCAATTCTATAAATTCGTCTCCTATATTTAATCTATTCAACAATATTATATTCCATGTTTCTCAAATCGTATTAATGTAGTGAAAGGAATTTTACAAAATCATAAATTCGGCAGATAAAACAAGAAATAAATATGAAAATATAGTAAAGAACTTCATGCTTAGTTAAATGCAAAGGGAAACACTACAAGCTAAATGGCAGGTGTCTGAAAACATATGAGCATTGAACTTTGCACACTGGGTCGGACAGAATTTCACTAGCAGAAAATGTTCTGGATAGTCGAACGCAGTTTTCAATTTTCATCGATTGGCATAGCGGCTGTAGAAAAAATTATGAATAAACTTGAGAAAATTCGAAGCGTATTTTACCGATGAGAGAATATCTATGTACTTACGCCTTCTTTGGTGCACCTGATAGAAAAACAAGTCAGCCATTTTAAATTTAGAACTATGCTTTTCAATTTAAGAAATGCTCCAGTTTTTTTCCTACCTGCACATTCTGCAAGGAGATATTCGTTTGGCCAGACCGATTTTAATATGCTTCCCGTCCATTTCACAGCCTGAATTTTCTCTCCATGGTTCCAGGTTAATCCTTGGAAGTGAATTGCACGGAACACGAGAATTCCTAATTTTATGTAAAAAAAAGTCGTGACTAAGTTTTAAAAAATTAATTGGCATAAATACTTACAGGAAAGACTCCGGTATATCCATGACATTCCTTTGAATCAAACTGACGTCATCCAAATTGTCACAGAGAAGCCTGGCCAAGCTTGCCTTCCGTATCTCACTGAGTTGAGCGGGTGTAAATCTTGTGAATGGATCCGCATTTTCGTACCAAAACCTGTCACATCTTCGGAGCAAAGAAAATTGTTTTCCCAAAATACATGCAAATGTGGGTCCGACTAACCCACCACTCGTAGATCGCTCCGCCAAACCACCAGGAAACAAATCAATATCGTCCACGCTAGCGTAAAGATTCTCGAATTTGCTTATCAGCTTCCCTGATATTTCTCCGCTCAGTTCTCCAAAGGTTTTGGCACGTGTCAAGTTGCATAGCTCACGATAATTGTTGTAGCCGGGTAATCCATGGTCTCTGCCCCTAAAACAAGTAATAAACAAATTAGGAATTTGAAGAATGAGGAATTAAAATGCTTCGAATACCTTTGAATATTGAGCGCCGCTAAGTCCATTCCGCTAAATGGACTCCGCTTCTTCTCGAAGAGATGATTTGTAACTTCATCTGTAATAAAGTTATCCAGTGTCTCCATTGGTGTTTGTACCAATCCAATAAGCAACTCATCAATCATGCCTGGCGTATAGAGCAAATCTGTGTTGAAGAATGTTTTCCGAAGCAGAACATTAGGTTCTTTCAATTTTAAAGCAGATGTGAATCTTTTGAAGGAAGGTTTGAGGAGGGAATGTCCAAATCTCAAAGCTGCCGCTCCAACTTCATTGAACATGGTGGCGTCACAGGATGAGTCATACTGCTCAAAATATCCTCCGAATTCCAGGTCTAGCTTGTACTTGTGGGTCATGTCCCAACCTAGAACTCTTGGAATCCATTCTGCAAATGTAATGTGTTGATTGATAGCAGACAGAATTCGACGAGAATGTTGATACAACGTCTCGTCGTCCCATCCTGGGTTGATCAGTTGAAGTTCGGATGCTAGTCGATTGTGTTCCCGTGTAAACACGGTGTGAAGTGCTGTCAGAGCTGGTTGCTCACTTGTTCGAAGATCTCCAGCCTACATAGGGTTGAAATTAATGGACAAAAATATAGAAAATAGGTACGAATTCAGGAAATTTAAAGAATAAATTGTAAAAAGCGCCACAACAGTTTTAGAAAATTAGAAAATCGAATTCAAATCTAACACTTCTGTCTTGTGAGAGCAATTTTACCATAAAACATAAACCGGAAGGAGATTTGCATTCGGGATGAGTCGGTGTTTGAGGCAAAAGATCTTTGTATCTGTTTCCAGCTGGATGTCGTGTGGTATTCAAGTTTCCACTCTGAAATGTTCGAAGTTTCTTAGCTTCACAAGTGTCAGATCCATACGTGTGTGAAGCGTCAATGTATGCAGTGACTTGATTCAATTGTTCCCGAAATCCTATTTTCAAAGGTGAAGATCCAAATTCTCAGAAATCTTCAACTAATTAAGAGGATGATGTATGTATCATACCCAAATGAAGCTGTCCTGGAAGGGATCGTGTAAATGCAAGGCAAAATGGTAAACCCGTCGTTCTGTTGATTGATGGAAAATGGGGATCTCCTTCTTCCACAGGAATCGGCCAGCATTCCGGATGTACAGATTCCTTGGCGTCACAGGAACTGCAATCCAAAATTGAGTTTCCGAATCCTAAAGGGCGGAAGACTGGTTAATTTGTTTGTAATACTCGTATACCAAATTACGGTTAAACAAGCAATTGTTGGCCGTTTTGTTATATGTTACAGATATTAGTGCATTTAATTACCTTTGTTCATAGGTGTATGGGTCAAATCGTGATCTAAAAGCTGACCTGCAGATTAAAATTGAAAAATCGAATATAAGTTACCACAACACAACAAGTTGTATGCATCTTATTGAAATTTTAATCCTACCGAATTGCATGACCATCAGGGAATATTGCTGATGCGGAAAACTTATGTCGGCATGAATTTCTGTTGAAACCCGGCGAGATGACGGCAACAGGTCGCCATTCCTTGTTTCCTTCCGCGGAATTTGTAGACCTATAGAACAATTTCATGCTGTTACATTAGAATGCCTACACATTTTAACTTTAAGCTGTATGGGTTCACCATCGTGGTACTCGGGTGGAAGCAGCCTTCTGAAAGTTATGAATGCTTTGCCCTGGTTAGGATCAATCAAGTTGTTGCACCATCCGCTGATTGATCGATATGCTGTAGTGTGATCACAGGGTAGATCGTGTTCCCCGCATTTCTTGTTTTTTGGTAAATCGGTTAAAGCCGAAAGGTCCATGGAAGGAATTGAGTTGATAAGTTCTCGTATTTCCCGGGAGATGTACGAAGATGCTTCGAGATCTTGTAATTCATGGCTGAAAAGTTTGCAGACACGGAATCAAGATTCAAAAGTAAGTCTAATGATTGCGATTGCTTATACCTCTAATGTAGCGCATACCTTTGGATTGCGCCATTCAGGAAACGATTGGTCGCAAACTGAAGAAGAAATGATGTATTTGCAATTTCCAAAGCTTGTGATTTGGGTTTGCTAAATCCAAATGCTGTTCCGGCTGGAGAATGCGGATCTACGCCTTTGCCTTAATTTAGTGATCACAGAATTCATAAGCTCAGCGAGCACTAAAATATTTTTAATAAAACAATTTGACTGTTCATCACTTCAGCTTACTGGCCTTCCATAAGTTCCGTTCCATCGATTGAAGATTAGTCAGGTCGACACTTGCCCGTCGTATCGCTTCGCGAATTTCAATTGCATGTGACATGGGTTTCGGTGGTTGCTCGGTGTGCCAAGGGCTTAAGTCCATTCTAGAGATTGAGGTCCCGGAACATTCCATCGGGTCATTTCTGCAGGTTTAATTAATTAAATATATTCAAAGGTACCAGGAAGTGCACATGTGCAGCTCCTTCTTTAAGCATATGTTAAGGCTTAATGCAAAGTGTCCCAACTTACAAGAACGGATTTGAATTCAGGAAAGCTTTCGGTTGAATTTTTAATATTGAACCGGCATTGTCACAGATTAGACGACCCAATGTAGTTTTCTTGATTTCTTGAAGCTGCTCTGTGCGGAAGACATTAAATATAATATTCATAAACAGAAATACATTGACTATGATGCACAAATATAATTACTGATTACCAGCCGAGAATCCAGACGGTGGCAGTTCGTTTTCATACCAAAATCGGTCGCCCTTCCTTAATCGTTGAAACAATAGACCCAAAAGGCATCCAAAAGTTTCTCCTACGGCTCCGCCTTCCACAGATTTTTCTGAAAGACCACCTGTGAAGAGGTCTATGTCTTCCACAGTCCTGTAGCACAATAATATTTTAGTAGAACATTTGGCCGTCAATATTCTTACATCACAAGGACTTGATAGAATTAATTCATGCTCAATGTGTTAGTACATATAAACATTATAGCTAAAAGTTATGAACCGCGCGAAAATTTAAAACATTAAACACCCGTAACAGCTTTTACCGGTATAATATGACTGATAATAGTCGCATAATATGTGCTAAATTACTTGTAAAGACTCTGAAGCGAGTGAATAACATCCAGAGACATAATTGAGTGCAAATCTTTAAACTTTTCCACTTTTCTAAAGCCACAGAGCTCCCGATAATAGACATAACTTGGAATTCCATGATCTCGGCCAGCCTGGATCAATTGAGCAGCAATATCCATGCCGAGTCCTGGGAAAATTGAATATTAAGTATTCATTCTTTTTAGTTATGTGATTTGGTTCTCCTCTAAAAACGTTTTGAATTACCTCCAGTCTGAGGTTCGAACATTTTATTTGTCATGACGTCATTAATGAACTGATCATCACTCTGAGCTTTTCCACGTACCAAGCCTCTAAGAGCTTCTTCAAACCCTCCAACGCGATACAGGTCAAACGGAGCAAAGAACGAGTTTTGAATACTTTTCTCGTCCAAACGTTTTCCAGTCTACGCTTGATAAAATCAGAGTTTTAAAATATTTGAACGGGGTTGAAGTGACATTTTGAACATACGAGTACCTCTGAGTAGAGTGACATGGTTTTAGGCATGAGAGACGTGAAAAACCAGAGCGCCGCTGTTGCGACGCCATTCCAAATTCCAGGGTTTGTATTTATGTCATAACCACTGAAGAAGCCCGAAGATTCAAGCTTGAGTCCATAAGTATCAACAGCGGATACGCGGAGAATGATTGGAAGAAATTCAGAATACGTTATCTGGAAAACGTATTCAAGATTTACAATTTCATCAGTCAAATTAGCTTTAAATTGTTAAGAGGTATCATACGTGTTGAATTTTAGCGCCCACAATTCGCCGAGCTTCTTGGAAGAGCTCTTCATCAGACCAATGCGGGTTAATTTCAGCTAAGCCACGTGCAAGCCTATTATGTTCTCGGAAGAATAGAAGATACATGGCAGTTAATCCAACATTCTCATTAACCCTGTCATCTCCAGCCTGAAAACACTTCAGACTTGGAACATTAGCTCGACACAGGGCAGGATTGTTCTCGGACGGCAGGAGTTCTTCTTCACGTTCATTAAATTGTGTTCGCAAAAGACCTCCGCTAAATGTCCGCAAACTGTCTGCTTTCTGCTTGGAAGTTCCATATATTTGTGATCCATCCAAGAAACTCGTTTGTTGATTAATTTGCTCTCGTGGTCCTAAAGTACAGCCAATTCTGGGAGCAACACTGGTTCGAATGTATTCCTGACATCGCTCACCGTTCGTGTAATAGGGATCAGATTCTGGTAATCGAATGGGATAACATTCCGTATGGAAATGCTGCACCGGAACTTGACAGCATTTAATCTGAGTTCCTTGGTAGCCAGTCATTTGCGGAGTGTGACTGATGTCATGGGATATGAATTGAGCCCAGATTGCAGTTAGAACCATGAGGTGCCTGTGCGGTTTATCCGAGTCACTGTGTATTCCAAGGGACACGGACCGTGCAGATGGAAGTCCGGAACCATCCCTGGTTATTCTAGGTGAACTTACGCCTGTACGAAATAAATTATTCCAAAATTGATGATCATCGTATTGGCAATGAATATATAATGTTACCGTCTCCATAGTCCGGCATGACGAGTCTCAAATAGCGAGTATTGGCGGATCCCCATCTGGGAAATTGCACATTGTTACAGAATCCGTCGTACGCCCTGTACGTTCTTGGCTGACAAGGAAGATCCACATTGACCGGGCAATCTCTGCCCAATTTCGTACTTCGAATGTCCAGATTCGGAAGGGTGTAAGCAATTTCCTCTCTGGAAAGGCCGAACCTGCAAGTAAATTGTAGATTTTTAGCAATATGCAGAATATTAATTTTATAGCGTAAATAATGAATTTACTTTTCAGCGAGAATCCGTGTTGTTTCTTCAGAAAGCAGGGATATTTTTGAAATATTTTGTGCCACAAGGTTGGACTGGTGTGACACGCTCATGAAATATGCTGCGGATCCGACTTCAGGTTGAATACCTGTGAATTTAGAAAAGATTGGTGCCGCATCAAATCAAGAAGTAATTTAGCCTATGTTAAACTAACCAGCGGAGTGCAGCGATGGATGGAAGACCATAGTTCTGTGACTAAGGAGAACATTCGCTTCCGAGATGGCCGCAAGCACAGCTTCTGATGTGATATTGGGCAGTTTTGGACCTCGTAGGTTAAATTCTGTGGGTTTACTCGACGAATCTCTTCTCCATCTTTCATGCTTTTGAAAATGATGAAGATTGCTCGTTCGATGTGCGGAAACCGATATGTTGCTTTCAAAATCCCAAAACACTGAGAGTAGAAGGGCAAATACTACAACCTTCCACCTAAAATGCAATACAAATTTTTTAAAAATTCCGGCATTATGCATTGAATTATTTTTGAATAATTTGAATCGAAGAATTGGTAGCTGTAATTTGTCAACATTCAAACTGCTCATGGAAAGTTCCGTATATATATTCAAAATTGAAATTTTGAAAGCCGCTGCAATTTCAGGTGAAGTGAAAGTAAGGATCTACGAGAATTATATTTTTCATAAAATATACTGTATTTTGTATTTATATAAAATAAAATTAATATCCATTCAATATTCGAATGCACGTGGTGAAAAAATTTATTGATTTGTAATTCCATATTATGAAGACCAATGCAACGTTGGGAATTGTGTGGTATTGTTTGCACTGAATATGGAAATACCGAATTATGCTGTCTGTCTGTCTACTCCTTAGCTGGGAGTGAGTGTTTGAACCGCGGACCATAATTGGTTTAACAATGCTCTTTTTCATTTTAGGGGCTGGTACAGGGTGCAATCTTATTGTACAGAGAAGGAAAAGAGGCTGGGTTTGAGAGAAACACGTGGTGTGTTACGTCACAGCG
>JAQFYU010003405.1:0-10101 GCA_034694905.1 Ceratophysella granulata | reverse complement strand
TTTCTCAAAAATCATCAAAGGCCACCTCTAAATTTTGAAATTCGAAGAAAATTGATGGTTGAAGGCCTAGATTTCGAAGTATATACGAAAAGGTAGTACACAGTTTTTATTTGTTTGACACCAGAATTCTAACAAAAAATTTTTTCGCAATCATTCTTCTTCCAGGAGCTGATCCAGATCTACAAGTTCTTCCAACTCATCTTCTTCTTCTTCGTCATCCTCATTCAGAGTTCGTTCTTCCTCGTCGTCTTCCTCGGTTTCCAGATGAGTTACTTCGGCCGTGACCTGTTCCGCATTTCCTGGTTTCTCATCCCCATCCTTCGTTGCAATTGGAATAGGATCACTCATGTAGTCTTCTTCCTCCGTCTCAGTCTCCGGATCCGTCTGTGGCATTTGGTCGTCGGGAATGACGTTGATTGGATAAGATCGAGGAACGTAGACGTACTCGCCATCTTCCCCAAATTCTTCTTCCTCCTCTTCGAACGCATCGTCTCCCGTTGGAGTCAGAGGAAGTCCATACTCCTGAGCTTGTTCATCGCCTTCGCCTTCAACTTCTTCGGGCTCTTCTGTGGCGTGGAACTTCTTCAGGCTAAGGAATGGAACCTGAGATTCACTGGTAAGAAGTCGACTCGTGATATTCTCTTTCATGAACAAAGTTTCAACATCCTTGTTTTTGTACTCATGGAATTCTCGAAGTTCTTGTAAGGTCATGAAGCGTGAACCAATTTCGTCTGGAATGCAGGTGAAGGGCACAATTGCGGGAATTCCAAATTTGGTTCGACCAGTTGCAATGATTTCTCGGAGATATGAAATTTTCCCTTCTTGTTGTACAAGTCGATCTTCCAACGCGTACATTTCTTCAACTACGTCCTGGTTGTCTGCATCAAATTCTCGTGAGAAACTCTGTTCATAGGGCTAAAGGGTTGGAAATATGTTTAGATTACGCGATTGTTACTCCATTTTCAAGTAATTACAGATTACGTGGCTTTGGTAGTTTATAGCGCAGAAGTTTGCTTACAATTGGAGCGCCAGTCTTGTTCTGTTTGTAGAGGAAGTAGTCCACATCCCTCTGACGTTCTTCCAGAATAGCGAGTAAAGTGTTGTACTCAGAGTTCACTTTGGTCACATCCGTCAGACTCCATCTTGTTTCTTCAATGCGTCGAGCCAACTTGTCTCGCTCAAAGTAGTGCTTGTTACGTCGACTCTCGAGGTGAATAAGTGCATCCAAGATGTCCAGATTAATTATACAGGCACAAAGTTCGTCCAGGTCAACCATTCTTCCGAATTTGGCAACCATGTCCTTTTTGCATTCGGCTTCCAGGTGCTTGACGATATTCTCTTTCTTGTGCAACTCCTCGCGCAGGCGTACAATCATGTGTCGAGCTCGTCTGAATTAATAACCATATTTTAATATTATCGACAATACTGTTTTAGCTGTATCAAACGATACGATGCGCTTCCGCTTACTGTTGTTTGGCTTTCTCTTTCACGATTTCTGCCTTCAACTCGTCAATTCGGATGTCTAGTTTGGCTGTTCCATCTTTGGGAAACACAATAACGTCTTCAATATTTGGGAAGTTGTTTCTAAGGCGGTCAATAATGTTTCCATATCCCTTTGTCAAGCCGCTTTCTTCCAGGCATCTTTGAATATAAACATATGTTAACTTGATCTGCCTAACCTTGTTTTAGAATGAGGATGGACTTACTGAATTTGGTCTGCTTTGAAAACGATCAGAATTTGAAGATCATTCATTCGAACTTGCTTCTTTCGCTGCAATACACTCACTTCGTGTCCAATTCCGTCTAAGCGCCCTTCAAACCGTTGAAACACTTTTTCAACCTCGTTGAAGTCTCGAGCAATTTTTTCTACAACTCGTTTATGAGACTCTACGTCCATTTCCAGGTGCGTTCGCGTCAGTCTCATGTCACAGACTCGAGTGAAGATTGCCTTGTCTAAATGGATAAATTGGTTAGGGATAGATTGGTTAATGCCAATTTGAATATTACTACTGAAAGTTGTAAATGAGCTAACCTAAATTTTCCGGACAAATATTCAAATCAAACTTCATTTTGGGTAATTTGAAAAGATCCGAGTTCGAGTCCACGGAAGTAGAATTCGAACTGTCACTATTTTCACTTGACGATCCGCCGCGTTGAATTTCCATCTCGTCTTCATCCTCTAGCATTGGAATAATTTCAAAAATAAACCCATACAGTTGATATAAGTACACAATTTGTTCCATAGGATCAAAAACTTAATGAATCCAGCTCACCGTTGGCAAAGATTTTGATTTTCTTTTTGTAAACTTTCCACAAATAGTCGGCAAATCTTCCTTTCTCTCCAATGATGCCTGCCACATCCTTCTGAATTCGAGCGATACCCTCTTCAACTTTATCCTGATCCGTTTTAGCACGATTTAGCCGTTTCCTTACTTTTTCCATCTGTACATAAGATCAATACCCTTAGCTTTGCGTAATCTCCTCGACATAATTTTTAAATACAAAATACTTTTAAACGCACCCGTTCTTTGGCAGTCGCACATTCAACTTTCTGCGCTTTGAGTCGCTCGAGTACCGTTTTCTCCGCAGTGTCAAATTCTTTCACGATATCCAATTCTTGAATTAAGACCAATAGTCCAAGTGACATGAGCTTGATGTCCATTTGAAGTTCGATACGTTCATTTCTTATGCTTCCCACACGTTGCTTGAAGTAGGCAATCAGTTTGTTCAGCTTTTCCAACAATTCATCCCGCTGACAACATCGTTTTGCCACAACAAGATCCCGCCTCTTGATCATGACTTCAGTTTTGGGATTGAAGAAGCTCTTTCGATACTTCCAAACTGAAAGTGTCAATCCTTCCATTGCAGTTTTCCCCATTGCTGTCTTCATGTGTGGTCCTTGTAAAGAGACCACAACAGGCTTCTGAAGAACAACTGGAGGGGCTCTTGGGTCATTTCTTCCTCTACGAAAGTCTCCTTCTTTTCGAATCACGCGTTTGGTCTTCTTTGGAGCTTCTATTTTACCTTGGACCTTTACCTTTGAAGTTGTTGAAATTTGCATCTTAACGTCCATCTGCAAACAAGGCAATTGTAAAATCCAGTGGTTGTTAACGTTAGAATATCCGGAATTTTCTCAACTTAAACTTACCAACGCCTTTCTCTTTGTTAACCCTGCAGCTTCTATCTTCTTTTCCTGTTTGTCACGAATATCTGCATCCGAGATTGTGAAAAACTTTTCAGGTTCTTCTTGTGGGTCCATGTCATGAATTATCGGAACTGGTTTTCTGTAGTTCATCGGCATAAGTTTGTGGAGGTCTTTGATTTGTGTCTCTATTTTCCTGCATTTCTTCAGTAGCCCAACCTTTTCCTTCTGCAGATTACGAACTAACGTGTTGAAATCGGTCTTTTTGTCGTAGATCTAAAATCGAAAAAAAAAAACACTGTAAAGAGACATACAGTGATACGAAGAATTCTTGGGCATTGTATTTCAATTGTTCCAAAGATTACTAACACTTTTCTTCAAATCCATAACTCGTTGGCGACGTGCGGCTGTGGTAATTTTTTCACCCAAATAATCATCTGCAGTTTTCAACTTGTAGTCTCCCATATGAGCAGCTGCCCATTTAATCATTGCAACATCTTCTGGAGCCTCATAATCATTTGGAACTTTCTTTGAGTTTAAATCTGCCCACTAGTGGTAAGATAAATAAATACATTATTATTTTAGCAAACGAATTGAGTTTGAATGGGCCAATGTTTTGTGAAACTCATTTTTTGTTAAATTTTTACATATATTTTGTGAGCAATTTCAATGTATTTGGAAAAGCAATAAAATAAGCCTTGACTAAGACTACTTGTAAAACTCGCATCCAAAAATCCCAGCATCAATTACAGGAGTTGCCCAAAGCCCAAATCTTTTGGAGAAATTCAATTTTCTCTGCTTTCTCAAAAACAAGGGATTTGAATCTTTGATCTTACCTCACATTCCCGGATATAGCGCTTGTTGAGTCGTTCTTCCAAAGTTCGAATGGCGTGGATGGTTTTGATGTCATATTTCTTTCCCAGAAAATCTCCAATGAGATCCTTGGCGTAGTATCGTTTGACTGGGATACGGGCTAAATCGGAAGTCGGAGGTGGCGGTTCGTCAACTGCATTAAGCAGTAGGTCCTCGTCAACCATCCATTCCTTGTTCTTCTCAAGAAGTGCATGGAACTCGGGTGTGAGGAAGCGATGTCGGAAGGTGTGAACCTGAACTGTACCCTCCAAGTCTTTAACAATGATATGTGGAGTTTCAATTTGTTCCAAAAAGTAGCTTTCAATTTTCTGACAGGCAATTACAGATCGACAACCATCCCATTCCAGTTTACGGTAAACTTCTTCAACTTCTGCCATCATTTTCTTATTTCTGGGTTCTTTGATTCGAGGATCAATTTCAAATTGAAGTCTTGGAACGCGAAATTGTTCAGGGATTTCTTCATTCCTGTAAGTTCAGAAATTAGTATCGATTGTTGAGACATGAGACATGCATAGTAGTTTACAAATGTCACCGTTTTACCTTTGAACCAAAGATCGAAAATCGGTTTTAAGCTTCCGTAGATCCTTTCTGATGATTTCTTTCTTGGCTTCTGTGAGACCCGCAATTCTATCATCCTCAGCCTTCTTCTTCAGTTCTTCCAAGGTTAGTGCATTTGGGTCTTCAATATCGAGCGGAGCAGGAGCATCCTAGAAATTACCAGAACTTAACATAAATACGCGCTCAAATCAAGGAACAAATTACTCAAATCTTACCAAACGTTGATCTGGAACGAAGGACTCTGCAAGGTCATCTGCAACCGTGCTAAGTCTTGCTTGCGAGTCCCAACGATACGAAAAGATGGAGCCATCTTCGCCAACCGAAAACAAAAACTGATGGTCGGGACTCCAGCTTAATTGGTTCACTGTTCCTCTAACAATTTGTTAAGTATATCCATACAATCAGTATTTCACAAACAGTGGCGCTTAAAATCTCAAACTGGTAGAAATAGTTTACCTGTCAGGATCGTTCATGGGCACAAGCCAGAAGTTCTTCAAGTCATATGGAAATACTGAGGTGGGAAAGGGTGGAATAGCTTTGGCTGCCTTTTTCTTCTGCTGGGCTTCAATGTCTTCTGAGTCTCCTGACCCTTGTGAACCTTCGTCGCTACTGCTCACCTTCTTTTTCTTCTTTTTGTCTTTTTTCGATAGCTTCTCAATGACCACTTTGGGTGGGGCAGCTTTTGGCATCTGAAATTAGGCAAGGGAGAGGGAGATTGAAATCGTGGTGCTCCATTTTCGAATCGAAGTTTCAGACACTTGCTTACCACACGAATTGATCCATCAGTCATTCCAAATAGTAGATACTCATTGTCGTCGCTGCAATTTCAACGATAGGATTCATATTCCTGGACATTGTAGCAAGTTATCAAAAGCTAATGCTAACTGCTGTATGAAATCACCTTAGCAAGAAGCACCTGATTCCAACATCGTTCTCAAATGGAGGCGTCGGTGGCACGGCATGGAATCCACCAGCAGCAGGCCGATTATATCGACATTCGTAGATATACCCAGCATCATAGTCACCAACATGCATGAAGAACGTTTTGCCAGTTTCTGGAGCTGCCAACGCTTTGTTGATATGGTAGTAGATAGCCAAGACTTGACAAGGTTTTTCTGGAACATAAACTTCCTCGTCATCTTCGGCTGCTTGTTGACGTCTGTACTTGTCATGAAGCCGTCCAACTTCCAAATCTTCATCCACCATAATTCCAATGTCACGTCGTTTCTGAATATCACGATACAGATCTTCCAGTTTTTCTTCCTTTTCTTTCTTTCGTGCCTCACGATGCTCCTCCCGTCGACGCAGGGACTTCACACTTTTGTACCACCATCGACGTCCATGCAATTTTCCCTGAGAAAGTGGAAATTATTCAAACATTAAATGTAAGCGCGTTTCGAATTGTGTAAGTAGAGAGCCTACCTGATTGTAAGTGATTGACGTGTCAATGTCTCCCCAAATTGGTCTTCTGCATTCGGCAACCCTTCCACTGCGTGATGCAATGATCATTCTATAATCTTTGATCGGATGCAAGTCTAGGGAAACAACCGGAAATGGAGCAGTGACGTAGGAGAGCGGTTGAATCACGGTTTGTTCCAATTCGGTATCCCACAAGATTCGGGATCCAAAAATGATTTTGTCAGCGCCGCACTGCAAAGCAGAAAACAATTAACAACTGTATATCAGCGCGCGGTACGTTTTAAATAGTGAAAGACTTGGAAGCGATTATGTCTTACAGTGTACAAAATGTCCTTGTCTTCATCAATTTTCATCACCAGAACCCGACCCTTGTGAAATCTTAGCTGCAGGAGCAAATATAACTCAAATGCAAGTGCTTCCTCTTCGTGGTCAACATGGTCAAATTCCATATGAATTTCTTCTTCCGTAAGTAGATTGAGCGTCATGAGTCGTAACGCTCCATCTCCGAATGCAACCAGGAAGGTCATGCCAGTTGGGTCATATTGAAGGGGTAGCCAAATGATGTGAGCGATTGGAGAATTGTAGATCTTTCTTGCCAGACAGTCCTTCTCGATGTAGTTGATTGCCCAGAGATGTCCACCTTCAGTCCCAATTAGCATTACAGTGTATGAAGGCGAAATTCCGATTGCATTGATAGCACCGCCCGGGGCGTAAAACAATGTTTCAGCAAGGTATTCTGTATTCGCTTGGGCAGCAGTCAGATTCACGTTCCAAATTTTGCCAAAAGCATCCTGGAATGATATTGAATTTGTTTGATACAAACTACAGATCTGTTGACACGGTTCAACTAATTTCGACCTGCTGCTCAATAACTCACTTGTATGAACCAAATGTTGGCTTCGTCGTTGATTGCTCTTACAGAACTCATTAGAATTGAATTGCTGGCCAGCTTGAATTCGAACATTGGTTCCATTTCACACTTTCCAGAGTCATCAACACCCGTGGAAGCCAGGTCGAGTTGCTCAGTTTCCCAAATTCGAATGTAGCCATCCCCTCCAATAGTGAGCAGTTCGGTATCTTGGTGAACTAAGTCTGTAATTTCACCGTTGTGACAATTCTTCCCTTGCTTTTGACCCACTTCCACTGCAATGAGGCCTCCGTCCCAAATCAACATATTTCCCCACTCAGATCCAGAACAAACCTGCAACCATGAACTAGAAGCTGTTAAAACTGAATTTCTGACTATTTTGTAATTATTCCGTTAGCCCAATGAATAAAGTCAAGCGACTTCTAAGAAGCAAACGATACCTTTCCATCAGAAAGTCCAGCGAAACCACAAATGTCTGAAATCTCCGTTTTACCGAATCTTCCGATGAGACCTTGAAGCTTCAAACCGGTAAATGTCTCCGCCATTCTCCAGAATCTGATGTGACCAAGTCCTAGGGTAAAGGTATACAATATTTATATAATTCATGATTCATGATTCATGAGAACATTTCCCGTGCTTCAAATTATTGTAGAGATTTGCCCGCACTTCACTGATGTACTAACCTGAGGTTATGAGATCCCCTGGATTAGTTCGAGAAAACGTGGCTCGATAGACCTCTTGAGAAAACGCCTTGTAACGCAAGATAATTTTTTCGTGTTGCCAATCCCATATTGTGAGCAAATAATCTGGAGCCATTCCTATAAGTAGATTACACGCAAACAATTTACCGGTTTTGAAAATATTGAGATGCAATTAACAGGTAACCACTATAATTCAGGACGTTTCCACACCTTGGCTACAAAGGAGTTCTCCCGATGGACTGTGCAAATTAAAAATAAAAATGTTGTATTCAATATTAAGGATTAAATAAGATTTAATATTCCGGAATGGTGGACTCACTTGAAATTGACGTATGCATATCCTCTGGTCGTTCCTTTTCGAAGGATTCTATGAATCGTAAGTTCTGGCCATGTATAGATCATAATGTAGGGAAAGTTGCCTTTCTCAGCAACGGCAAAATATTGTCTGAAAATACATAGTAGAACATGGGATACTGGATTGCAGCATATGACGTTCCTCAATTCAGCCAAATTCGGTCATATTACCTTGATGGATGCACACAAATATGGCCGAGCCCATATCCACTAACAGAGCGTCGAAGTAGAAGGATTTTATTGTCCACCAGACTGTAGAAATGGAGATAGTTTCCACTGATGTAAACGCTGTAAAGGTTGTAAATTCATAATTAGAAGGGGCTACGGACCACTGACAATGGCCAATGGTTGTTTGAACACGGAAAGTGTTATTACATATTTTCTTCATCCAGGACTTGAATGTTATTTCGTCGATGGGTATCATATCCGTAGGAATAGCTGAAACAATTCAAAGATTAGCTTCAATTCATAATATGTCGGGTAGGGCTAGAATACAGAAGTAGCTTACAAAAATCGAATGATCTTTTCTGGAACTGTACAATCAGCGACTGCAAGTGATCCGGACACAAAATCCTCCGGATTGTACACAGGTTCAACCCAAACCTCTTCAACCTTTTCAGGTGCTTCTTCCCCTTCCACAGCTTCATTCGGTTTCTTGGACTTCTTGTCACCCTTGTCACTTATGGAAACTCGGCGTCTTCGCTTCCGTTTCTTTTTCTCGACAACTTCGGGTTCACCTGTATCCTTCTGTGCCTCACTTCGACCGATCAAGTCCTACTCCAATTGAGTCATTTATGTATTTAAGCTATTGCCTACGAACGGTTCCAAGCTTAGAGATAATGCTATTTTAGTAGCAAAATCTAGAATTTCAGAGGTATCTTCATTTGATATTGTAATTCAAATGCGAAAATTACCTGCATTCCGCCTCCAGCATAGTCATCATCTTCCTCGTCATCTGGATCTCCAGTCCAACTGGAGCGCCTTGCTCGAAGAGCGGCTTCGTCCTCTTTCGCTTTCGTGACTTCATCCTGTCCGAAGTCACTGGCATCCGCTCCTTCTCCATCAACTGATTTACAATATTTGTTTATTTTTGACTAGGCTTACTTTCTGATAAATTCAGCCGATCAATTTACATACCTTCCCCATTCGCATTCTTCTTCTTTTTCTTTGAAAATCGGCCTTTCTTGTCCGTATCGGACTCCGAGTAATCCGATCCACCCGAGCCCTCGGTATTTCCGGACGCATTTGGTTCCGCACCTTCCACTTCCACCCATTCCTCCTCGTCATCCTCGTCCAGTGACATGTCTTCCCTCTCCGAACCTTCCGTTATGTCACCCTCCTCTTCGTCGTCGGAAACTGGGACGGACTTTGATTTAGCAGTACCGTCGTCGTCATCATCATCGTCGTCCATTCCGGAAAGGCTAATGTGACTTTCCTTCGGAGAAGGTTCATCCATCGAACCCCGTTTCGAAGCATCATCGTCCTCTTTCAGGGAGGGCTTCTTCGATGACGTGTCTTCTGGTTTGAGGGATAGCTTCTTTGCAGGTGCGTCTCCGGGCAAAGAACTTTTCCTTCTCTGATCCGCTGATTTGAGGGAGCTTTTCTTCGGAATGTCGGTGGGAGCACTCATTTCTGTAATCTTTTAAAAATGTACACTCTACTTTGTGATTTATGAATCTAAACTTCGTTTTATTACAGTTTGAAATCGTGTTAATATATGAATCCAAATTTACGGGTTGTTGAGGATGAGCATAAGATTTCGGTTTGTTTGATCAATTCGTTTCTATACAATGATAGATTGTATGGTTGCCTGGCAACAGCTCGACATGATGAATCAGGGTCTGAAAAGATTTTTTTGCTCTAAAATTATTGGAAATGCATAATGACATGTGTTAAATTTTAGTTCTACACTTTTTGCAATTTACATCTATCGTGCCGGTTGCTGCTTGCTGCCTTGCCTTGTACTGCGAGGATGAAAGCGAAAGTGCATTCTCGTATCCGATCAAAAACTAGAATTGCAATTATGTAGAAACGAGAGGACCAGGCTGTTGACATTGGCCGATTATGGATTATGAAATCGAGCGGTAGGCTATAATAAATCAAGCGCAATAACGTTGCTGGTGCTCTAAGCTATAATTCATAATCACCATTACAAATTACAATTAGAATAAACCTCAATTCGGTCG